>JABVXU010000277.1:0-72202 GCA_013365365.1 Cruorifilaria tuberocauda
AAAAAAAAAAAAAAAAAAAACAAAAATTCGCGATCAGAAAAAAGACTAAGAAAATTTTATTTCAAAAAAATTATTTCAAACATTAGAAAATCTATAAAATTGACTTTTTTCAGTCAAGATAAAAAAGAATTTTGAATAGGTTAGTGTTACGTTTACTTTACCCATGAATTTATGAGAAACTGAAAGCAATTTAAAAACTTTAATACTTTTCTGCTCGAGGCAACAAAGAGTATTGAGCCAAGGGCATATTTATTATTAGCGACAAACAAATCTTATTATTTCATACTATTATATCGATGCTTTGATATATCGCTGATATGCATTGTGAGAAGAAATAAAAATTTATTGTGGAAAGCAATTACTTATCATTTTGAAATAATTTCGAATTCCAATGTAATAATTTAATCAAAACCTTCGGGTGAAATTTCTCCTACAGTACCTCATTTTGCCGTATGAAAGAACATCTTCAGAAAAAACAGTTTTCTTCGTGTAGTAAAACTATCTACTCCTACAGTAACACATATGAATCAATAAAAGACTTTCACATCGATTATTGGTTAACTTCTTACAGTACTATCAAAAACAGTAAAACAATTTAATTTGCACAATTTTATAATGAAATGCTGAAAAAAGAATATCCCTTCATGTACGATAAGGTTGCAAATACTATATTTCATGGATTTAAAAATATCTCGACATGTAGGATGAAGTTTTAAATCCAATGTTTGATAAGTTTCTATCAATAGTATCATTAAACTAACCATTTCTTTTTCTTCGCTTGTATCGTATCCCTTCTTCGTTACCATAATATTTATTACGTTTATAAATTTAACAGCCAAAATATAATTGAATGTATCAAAATACAATAATTGCCAAATCGCACAGAGAAACGTTTTGATGATTTTGCTGAAATTAAATGTAACTGATGAAACTGATAAACCTTATTCATTTGATCATCAGCGGAAGAATGCAAAAAAGAAATATGAATCAATAAATGGATATGAGGAAGTTGCTAAAAATTTGTTAAGATTTATTTCAGGGAGCGTATGTCACCTATTTAAGAAGCTTATCTATTGCCAAAAATTGCTTCGTTCCTCGTTTCCTCGTCTTTCCCTTTTCCTCTTTCTCTTTCCGTCCTCAATTTCCCCCCACTTCCATCCATTCATTTCTTTACTCATTTAGAATGTAAATTAGCAATTTATTTCTAATATTAATCACTATTCCGTTCCTTTAAGAGTGATCAGTCAACGCTATCAGTAATCAAGATATATGAACTGAAATTAAAGGAAAGAAGAAGAAACGACATAAAGAGAAGAAAGAAAAGACGATGAATGTTGAAAGAAGGGAAATGACAACGATGATAATGATAATAATGAGATGTGAAAGGAGAATAAAAGAGTTGATGATAAGAAGAAAATAATGTGGGAGAGAGAAGGAAGAAAAACATGATGACATGTAAGAAAAAGGAAATGATGACAATATAAAAAGAATTGAAAAAAGATAATGGACGGGAAAGGAGAAGAATAATAGTGATAAGAAAGAAGGGAAAATGATAATAATGATTAGAAAAGGCGAGGAGAGAACGAAAATGATAGGAAAAGAGGAAGAAAAGGATAATAAGGATAACACGGATGAGAAAGGAGAGAAGATGGATGATAATGACAAAAAAGAAGGAGGAAGATAAAATGATAAGAAGGAAGAGGGAAAGGATAATGATAGGAAGAAAATAAAATGATAATGAAGGGTGAGGGAAAGGACAATAATGAGAGGAAAAGTTGGAAGAGGAAAAGTTTGGAGAAGATTAATGAAGATTGGAGGAGAAAATTGAATGTAAGCAGTTGTTAAAAATAGTTTTTTCGCTTTCTTACTTTCATGGTACAAAGGCTTAAATTAAGGTTTTGTTTCCTTTCAAGTTGCACTAAATTTCACTCTTTTTTCCTTTTCTTCCACCACTAACTTATTCTTTCTCTTTCTGTGTAGCTCTGATAAAATCAAAAATTATTTGACCCATGTGCTAACTGACTGTCAAATACTCAGCAGATTTGATGCTTGATTTTTTCGAAATCATTTCCATGAATCATCGATTTTTATATTATATTAATCTTCATGAGATACTTCATATTTGATGATAGTTTCATGGAATTGTTGCGCCGAAAATATCAATCTCTGATATGCCGAAAGATAACAACCATTTCTTCTTTAAGTCTCAGATACTTATTTCAAAATTAAAAATGAGCCGCTTATGCTAAATAAGGTAAAGAGAGAAAATTTTCATATCAGAATTTATTCTGTGATTTTTTTCATGTATTTTTCATAAAAAGTTTGAATTACACATATGGAAAGCTTTTTTATTCCAATGAAATAATTTTGATTACAAAGGAAAAAGAAGCGATTCAAACATCAAAAAACCATTTCAAAGTTTCAAACCATTTCTTCCGATAGGAAAATCACTTTGATCACTTAAACAAATTTTTCTGATTTTTTATAATTATAATAACTTAATATGATGAAAAGATGACTTTTTCGAAACAGTTTATCCTGAATTGAAGTGGAAGAGAATTGAAATTTAAGAAAGATTCTGTCACCATTCAGATGACAAATTGTTGATATTATGATTTGATGAAAGAAATATGAAAAATAACGGTGTTTTTCAATTTTCAATTTTCAACATTTTACATTATCGTGTCGATATTTCCCTGTTAATTTCAGGCAGTTTTCTTATTTTGCGGGAAATTCTGAATTCTATTTCCGAAAAACTAAAGTGAAAAACGAAAAAAGTTCAAAAGAAACAATGGTCAAGATAAATAAATAATTGTAGTTGTCAAATCCAAAATTTAACTAATTTAAAACAACCAATTTTGTAATTGAAGCAATTTAAGTTAAACTTACTTTTTTTATGCTATTGCTACTAAGATATTAGTAATAACGCTTCGAGTTCCATTGCAATACTCTAAAGTAAGCTGAATTAAAGCAATAAATTTTCAACAAATATTTGATCAAGAATCTTTAAAAAGATGAATATTATTACTATTATTCTATTTGAAAGATGGAATAATCATTTTACCGGAATAATATTCATAATATTCTTTGAAATGAGTTGTAATCAAATTACTTTAAGAAGGAAATTCTATTTGGAATTAATTGTTTTGTGCCTAATGTTCTTCCATTATAAATCAGAAAACAAAAGAAACACCAAAAGTTGTAAATGAAACAAGCGAAAGAAGTTTAATGTACACATTTATCAGAATCGAGAAGGGAAATTTAAAGAAAGCAAAGTAATATGCCATTTTTATCAATGTAGAAGTGAGAGGCATTTTCCAATATTTTCGCGAAAAAAATGCAAATTGATTTAAGTTTTGAACTAATGGAAAGGCTGGAACAACAAAATGATAAACGAACAGATTAGATTAGAGATTTCACTGCATTCAATTCATTTTAAAAGAATAATTCCAAGAATTTCCATGAATCTTAATTAATTTATTGAAGGTATCTTTTTAATTGGATTCAAAAAAAGTTATGAAAATATCTTTATTTATCATTGATGTTTTTTTCAAGAAGGAAGTAAAATATGAATGAAAATTTCAATGTTATCCACTATTTTTTCTCATTTTGAATCAATTTTAATATTATAAAATATTCAAACCGTATTTGAATAATATTTGATATTAATTATTATCAATGGTTCTGTAAAATGATGATGTAAAATGCAGTACATGCAATTTCAAGATACCATGTAAACAGCAAGCTAATTTTGCAATCTCATGATAAATTTTGGATCAAATCATTTATCACTTCTTCAGTTAAATAAATTAGTAACAAATGATCCTTTATATAAGAAATAATTTCATTAACAGATATAACTTCTTGCACTATTTCAATATATGAAGCAATTGTTTGGATATACCTTTATATTCTGAGCTATCTAAAATTGTGCTATTTACTTTACTCTACTAATCTTTATGAAGTGAACTGAAATAAATGAAACATAACAAAAACGAACAGCAGAAGGATGCACGAAGAAGAGGAAATTTGAGGACGATGGATGGAATTAAAAAATTTACGAATGTTTGAAAGCCGAGAGAGAATATTCAAGAATGCAAAAATTGTTGGAGGAAATGAATGATGTGAATGGAGAGTATACTTTACATATTGAAACAATGATGTAAGTAATATGTTACTTCTATTTTTTTCTTAAATCAAAGTCTAAAAAACGTGTATATTGAAATCAATGTTTTTTGACTAATTTCTTTAGCAACAATCTTTCCGAAGAAAAGAAAAAACGAGAAATTACATTAAATTAGTTCATTTTTTAATTTTTAATTGACTTACTAATATTTGTTATTTTGATAATTTGCATTTTTAATAATTTAAAAAATAATCAGGAAATCGTGAAAGATTATATAATTGTTAATAATAAATCATTTTAAGAAATGATTCGTCAGAAAAATGTTGAAAGTACTAAGCATTGGTATACCGCTTTAGCAGTTAAGAATGACAACTTCCGTATTTTCAATTGACGTAACCAAAATGTTTTGCTCAGTGATCGAAATGCTACTAACTTTGAAATGATGAAAAAAAGAAGTATTAGAGTTATCTGCATTTTAACAAAATTAAACTTAGGAATTTTCTATTTGGAAGTTTGAAGTTGTCGTTCATTTTGGTTCAAAAACGAGAAAAGTTGGAATAAGTTTGAAAAGAGTAACGAAGAAAGATTCCGCAACAGTATCAATTTTGTTGTAAATCAGAATTCCTCAATATATTAAACAGTATTTTTCTCAGAAAATCACTTAGCTACTTTTAACAAATAGGAACTGGACGAAAAAAGTTTTATTTTCTTCTCAATCGTCCAAAAACTTTCTTCGAAATTTCAAACGAATTTTTTCGTTACTTTACGATGAAAGAGAATTTTTCAACTAAAAAATGAAAAATGAGTGTTTATTTCATGTATTATAGGAAATTAATGAAAATATATAATTGAATTTTAATGAAAAAAGCAAGCGAAATCAATTGTATCATATTATGGTATGAAGAAATTTTAACAGAAAAATAATCAGAAACAATGATAAGAAGGGAAAAGAGAGAAAATGAATGGAATAACTTATTTTTTCTTATTGAATATAATTGTATGTATGTTTGAGGAGGTTTTCCCAATTCTTGAATAATATTTAAATGTTTACTCTGTGAAAATTATTGGGTGAGAAAAAATGGCAATCATACAACGATTTCCATAAATTTCGCTACGAATTCATCTCTTCCCATGCTTTTTCATTAAGTTTATCAGTAAACATTATTAGTGCAATTGACAGCAAATATTTTTAGAACACAAAATGATTGTAGCATTAACTCCTCACTTTCTTTTCTCGATATAGAGACGGAATGAGAGATGGAGGGAGAGAAAGAGAAAAGGAGAACTTTTTTATTAATTTTCATTTTGTAAAATTTTTCTTAGGAAAATTTGATCTAAAATTATCATTTCAACGATATTCCAAATATGATCATCGTTAAAATTTAAAATAATAGCAGAAGAAAAAAGTTAATATGGTATGACCATATTTTATATTTGTGGATAAAAATATTTTAGAATTACTGAAAGTGTTTAGAAGATGTCTTCTATACGAATCAAAAATTTCAATAAGATTAACAGAGCATCAATTTACTTAACATTTTTTCCTTTCAAAATTCCTACTACGTTATGCTTTATGTTTACGCGCTAATTGCACTTTAGCTAATACATTATTCACTTTTTGAAATTCTAATATGTGAATTTGTCAATTCTACTATCAACAAAGCAGAAATTGATTAAATTTACTACTGTTACTGATTAATGTTTCAAAAAATCCATGTTCTTAAGTGAAAAAATTTATCAAGCACGCAATAAAGCTGCTTGCTAACAAGATCTCACTTAATTTTTTGATTTTTTTAAGATTGAAAGTTATTACATTCTAATTTTCCTATTAATTGCTAACGTAACTAAAATTAATGCTTTGCAGTTAATTACAAACGTAAAATGCCTTTCAATAATCTTAAATTACAACTTGTAAATTTTCAGATTTTATAAAACCCACTTTTTCGAAGCAAGCAAGAAATATATGATTGCTCAAATATCGGAAATTCCGTTGGTTAATTTGTTGCATTGCGTTTGCTGCCAAAATGCAGTGAATTTCCTGAAATTGGCTACTTTTGATAATTGATGACATCGTCATAATTGTGGAATGAAATTATTATTCCAAAAGGATTTTAAATCTAACAACTTTGAAACCAAACAATTAATTTTGAATTTTACTCATACAAATGTATGAACAAATTTGAATTTCTTTATCGAATTTCTCGTTTTTAAATTTAATAAGACATTTGTTGTAATTAATTTTCTTTCAAAACTTATCTTCCAAATTAATTGCATTTCCATTAAAAGAAATAATAATAGTAAACATTTTCACGTAACAACTTATTCTATAATAAATATAAAAAATAAGTTACGGAAATTAATATTTTAAAAAAAGCGCAAATTGCAAACAAGGGATGGGCTTTTTTTCATGTCATCGCATAAGTGACATGAATGCTTTCTGGTTATGCTACGTCCGTTAAATCATTTCCTTCAACCTATCAATCGTCGAAAAATTCACTGTGCTTCTGAATTTCAACCGATCGACATGACTTCAAGATCTTCCACTTATCTTTCTCCAACTGCTTCTATTTATTGCTGGACAACAGTGAAATGCCTAAATCAGAAAGAAAGAAAATTAAAAAAAATAAAATTTAAATCGTAGGAATTTGAAAGTGAATAAAATTAAGAATGGTTCACACAAACTTGAAGCATTGTACAGAACTAATTTTTGAAACAAACAAAAAAAATTGAAACAAATTTTTCTAAATATTAATCTATGAAAAGTCCAAAATTTCAAAATAATCTCCGATTTTTTTCTGTTTTTTTTAAAACATTTTTTGACATCTGTCTTTCTCCTCTATTTCTTCTCTATTCTTCTCTATGAATTCTCTATTTCGTTTAAATTTTAAATTCAGCTAATTATGCTTGACGAAGCTTTAAAACTGGTAGAAATGTTATTTAAGTTTCTATTCCTGGTTTAAATTATTAATGTTTCATATGATAATGACTTTTAGGATGAATAAATTATTGTAAAAAATTTTATAAGACTAGTAGGTTAAATGAATTATCAAGACGTTAGCTTTCTTTCATGCAAAAAATGATTAAATAAAAAAGCAAAAGAAATATATTTAGTGTAACTGTTTTTATTTCTCGTAAAAAATATTCCATGAAAATCTTTATTTTAGTTTCTTCTATCTGATATAATTATCTCGTAGCTAAATCATTATTTGATATTGACACATATTAAGAAATTGTCATATTTTTATCAAAATGATTGAAAAATTTACTTTCTTTTCGTTATCTTTCAATAACTGAAATTATTTTTGAAAGAAAAGGGAAAAAGTTAAATATCAGCGAGTAAAGACACTTGAACCATTTTTGTTTAAAGTAGCAAAACTTTTTTTTAAATACTATAGTATGGAAAAGATTTGTCAAATAGTATGATTTTTTTCATTTAATTTTCAATTTTTCCATTTCTTAATTTAATTTTTTTGGCAATTTTATTTTTCATTATGTTAAAAAGTTGCTTCTTTAAAGAAAGAATTATTTTCAAGTGAACGGAATATCTTATAAACAAGGAAGAAATTTTCGCAAATATTAATGAATTTTCTGATTTAAGAAAAGTTGAAAATATAATTTACTTGGTGAAAATTCGAGAACTTAAAATAGCTGTGATTGTTGTTTATGAATATGAAAATAAATATTTACTTCTATTATTATCGCCAACAAATCATCTTACTAATTTCCTTAGTGTTACACACTAATATTTGTAAGCTCCGAATATTTAATAACAACATTTGATTAGAACTAATACGTTTGTTTATCGATCAGTGATTGCATAAATTATCAAATTTATCATTATTTTATCGAACAATGAAAATATAATATATTTGTTATCAAATGAAAATATAATATTATTGCTTAACCTAATTTTACTGATAATCTAAATTTGTGCAACACTTTTTCTTTGGTTATTTTAAAGAAGAAATTCCTTTTTTTGCTCTTTTTATTCTAATATAAAAAACAACGATCAATTGAAATGGATAGAAAACTATATTGATTGAAAAATATAAACTTACGCAATGATCACACCGAATAAATTGAATATATGAATGAATTATTAATGTTAATTTCAATATTAGATAACAAACTGTCATACATAATATCTAATAAACATAACATGAAACGTTTATTTTTCAAAACTTTTTTCTTTATAAACTAATTCTATTCAAATTATTATTATATAGTGTTATTTATCCTGTTAATTAGCAAATCTTTAAAAATCTAAATTTATTAATATCTTCCATTTAATAAATAGAAGGCTGTCAAAAAAAATGGTCAGGTGAGTAAATATAATCTAATGAATTGATAGACTAAAATATAGAAAATGAACTAGGATATTTTTACTTAAGATTATGACCACAATTAATTCATTAATTAAGCTCCTCTCTGGAATGACTATTTTGCCTGACCAAAAAGTTTTCAAAATTAATTCACATCTATTCACAATTTCCTCATAGAAATTCTCCAAAATTAGTGAACTAGCTAATTATAGAAAGAATTTGTCCCAATGTTTTTGCGTAAGAAACATCTGCTCTTTCAACTAATATAAACGCGTTTGGAAAACTTTTAACAGAAAAACAAGAAATGACATTTCGCACGCATACATTCTTATTATTTTAACTTATAATGACGAATGAATGATCATGTGGATTACTTCATCTTTAACCCCTATACGACATGGAGGAAATCACACTTAAAAAAGTATTCAGATCACATAACTATCCGAAAACAATTATAAATATAAGAAAAGTCTAATTGTTTATTTATGAATAAAAGTATCAAGGCAATTTTCAAGACATCCTTCCATCTATTTATGCAGTTAGATTCAACTTAGCATTTATTATATTAACATCTAATCAATAGATTAAATAAATAATATCCTTCTACTACTTATTTATTTTTAAATTTCAATGGAATTTAAAGGAAAAAGAAACGCTTAAAATAAAGGAGAAATAGAAATTAAGAATTTTCAATTCATTTTAAAGTTCTGCTAACATGGTTAGTTACCAATTATTGAGCAATGAGATCACTTCTTATTTCATTTTTACTAGCATTGAACTTCAACTTTTTGATGTTAAATTCAGCAAAGCACTTAGCTGATTAATTCACGCTAAAATGAATAGGTACAAGTCACCAAATTAGTTATTTCCTGAAAAAAAGTTCTCTTCAAAAATTTTTCTCTTCTTTTTTTCAACGATCAGGATAATTGAACATTTTTTGATAATATTTTACTTCTAAATTTTCGATGAAAAATTTTGTATTTAACATTTTTTCCGCTGAAACTTCATCAAAATAAACATTCCTTATGAGAATGAATTCATCCAAGTATTTCAATTTAATTTTTCAAATATAATTCTAAAGTTGATTATGAAAAAGTTAGTTTTGATAATGTAAATGTATTTACTGATTGATTGTTATTTTAATGAATGTTAATGTTTGTCGTACTGATGGTTTGATGCTTTTTAGATGATATTATCAAATCATTATCTCCCCAATCTTTAGTCTAAAACCTTTTTGTCTGATAAATTTTCGTTTAATCGTTTTGTGAAATGCCGTACGCAATGAAGAAACATTAAATAAGTTATGAAAATTTGAAGAAATATTTAAAAAGCTGCACAATCTTATTTTAATAAGAAATTTAGAATTCATGCATAGTAAAAAATTAGTTATGAATTTTCCCGAAAGGTTTACTGCATTGTTTTAAATTGTTCCTTTGTAAACAAAAAGGACAATTTTATATGCAACCAATGTAAATGAGAATGAAGAGGAACGCAGTGAAATTCATATTCCTCTCTAATCACCAAATTTTTAATTCTTTCATTCTTAAATTAGCAATCAAAATGTTATCAACTATTTCCGTTTAATTATCTTCGACATTTCAAATTTGGAAAACTACTGAAGTAACACCGGTGCTAACGAAAAGCACGCAGTAATCGTAATGCAGTAAAAAGTTGCTTTTTAAAGAGGCAATATTACAGTAAAAAGTTATTTGCGTTTTTATACCCTATTTTCAGCGCCTTTTTGACCAATTTATTTAATAATTTTATTTTAAATTTTTATTTTAAATTTCATAAAATACATTTAAAAAATTTCCAAAGAATTGTAAATAATTAACAAAAGATAGAAAATTTCTACAAAATTTAATATATTTTTAACACTATTTACCTTTTGTTTTGATACGTTTCGTTTTGAATAGCCAAATTTCTTGACTGTATCCATCGTTAAAAATACAACTTATTTTGCATGAAGCATAAATTAAATTTGAAGAATTAAATTTCAAAATATCGAGAAGAAAAATCAACGATAACAACATTCCTTCTGTTGTACTCCTGCCATAAAAATTTTTATTTAACATTTCATATGCCAACAATGCTACCAAGTAATTACTGATAATTAAAGTTAGGTGATGGGATCAGCCATTGCAATCATGTCACTCAGCTAGTATGAAAATATGATAAAATCTATCGATTTTCATCTTTTTTAATGACTAAATGGATGAAATCAGTTGCTAAAATAAAATGCTACATCATTGATATGTTCCGTGATAATATAATTCTTCATATTTATCATTACTGAAAAATAATTAAACATGAAGTGATAATGACGAAAGCAAAGGTACGTTTCCAAGGTAGCAATTTTTATAGTTAAATTAAATCAGAAGGAAAATGTTTTGTGAGCAGCTGGAAATTTGAAAATTATAAAATTACAGATATGTTCTAAAGGACATTTATGAGAAGTTGATTTCTTCAAAAAAATAATATCAATCCACAATATAAAACTTTTATGTCGACGATTCAACGAATGCGGGGAAAATTGAGATTAATTTTAATTTGACTCACTTTTGGATTTTTGTGAGCTAAAATTTTTGCATATGAGAAAAGAGAAGAAATCTTTAAAAAAGTGATAGTGTTGAAGAAATTTTCAAATACATTTAGCTAACTTCACAATTTCAATCCCATTTTTATTATGTTTATTTCGCCAAGTATCATTTTCAGATAGTAATCAATAATATAGTAATCATTTGATGGTCAAAAATCCATTCATTTCATTATTCTCTCTATCAAATTTAATTAAGAATTGCTGTAGTAATGCTAATTTTCGAATTTTATACTTTTTAGTCCAAAAATTTTCTATTTTCTTAATTAGATTAAGAAAGTAACGATTAAGCGATCATTGTTAATAAACTCAAACTAATAAAACTTGACAAATTTGAACAATTTGAAATTAAGGGAATATTTCTGTTTGCAAAAAACTTTCCAATATCATCCCGATTGTTATTTTTCCGATAATGAAAAGTTTTTCTATCACTGAAAAAGCAGTGGAAAAAAGATATCTTTAAGTTTAATGCTCAAATCAGATATTCACTATTCTAGTCTTTAACTGGTAGTAAATATCCAATCAGTTATAAATGAATTATTAGGAAAATCAGGCTAATAAATTTTAATTCATTCCTAAGTGGGATGAAATTGGCAGTGATATGTATGATGAATGTTACTCAAAAAAAGAAATATCTTAATTTCGCAATTCCAAGTTTAGATTAAACATTTCGGGAGAAGCCAAAATGAATGATATAAAATATTTATATAATCAAAGTATAGTTGTAAATTCTACCTTACAAAAATCCCTATCATCGGCTCTCTTTTCAAATATGATCATTACTTAACTATTGACTTTATCTCTTGCTCATCGACTTGTCATTAACTTAATTGTTGTATATCTGTTCAATTCTTTGTTGATATAGTGCTCAAGAAAGAGATCGTGATAGCAAGGGAGAGGACAGTCAGTATCATTTTCTACCAGGAAGAAGTCTCATATCGGAGAGCACCAAAGGAGAGCTTCATATTCACCAAAAGAAAATCGGTCTAACCGATTATATTCTCTTGATTTGCGGCTAACCAACTCCCATCAAAACTTTAAAACAACTGTCAACAGGAAATCTTGATCTATTGATTGTTTAAGTGTTGTATAATGTTACCATTGGTCTTTCACAAGAAATAAACCTATATAATAATATTTATCTGCTATTAGTAGAGTTAATAGGCTAACAGATTACTAATTATTACAGCATCAAATTTTGCGCGAAGTTTTTAATAGATAATTTAAATGTACGTATAATGAATGAGAATTTTATTCCTTGCACCATTTAATATTTTAGGAAGAGAGATTGTTTCGATTCAAATCAAAGTTATTTGATAATCTTCTGTTCAAATTCAGAAATTTAATTTCTTATCGCATTATAGCAATGACAACATGGAAAGCTGCAGAAAAATAATTATTTTGTTATAGGGAAAGGATTAGCTAGTTTTCAGTCTAAATTTGAAGTCGATTGTCTGTAGTTGAAATAGTAGCTAACTCTCTGTTCACCACTTTGTATGAGTAACAAAGGAATCAAAATTTTCAAAATTCCTCTTACGTCAGAAAAATCTCGATAATTGAGAGCAAAGTGTTTTATCTCCTCCATGAATTACTTCAACAAATTCTCTATTTGGTTTAGATACACATGAATTAGCCAAAGTTAGGAAAGAAGATCACTATTAAGCAAATCGCTGATAGCATTTAAAATCAATCCATCAAATATTTGGTTAGTAAGTGATATGGAAGGGAAAACGAAATAGACAAATAAATGATTTGAACCATTAAAATCTAAGAAAATGAAATTAGTTAGAACTCTTCAGAAGTAGTAAACAGTGTGATAGCAAAAGTAAAAGATTTCCAAAGATATGAAATACAGAAAAAGCCAATGCAAATATCAGGATGGCGAATTTGCACAGTACTGAATTAGTACGATCTTAGCTGTTATCATTACTGTTTTGTAATGAGCAAATTGAGGGAAGCAGAAAAAAGAGCTAAAATTTCTGTTCACTCTCATTTTCGTTCTTTCAACAAAAAACGACTAAAAAAATTATACGAAAATTTTTTTGTATTTGTTTTTGTATTAACTTTAGAATTATGTTGAAAATGTCATTGCCCTTTTCCTTTTTATGAATAAATGATATCTAAGCTAAATTGAATAGATTCCAGCTTCTACTAAACCACTTGTAAAGGAAATTTACCCATTTCTTCTTAGTACGCAACCAGGAATTTTCGTTTGTTGGCTGTTATTTTAAATGCTATCGCAACTTGCTGATGTTATCATTATCTGAGCAGCTAAATCCGATAATCCCCTGAACTTCTGAAGGATTGAGCGATAAATAACGAAGATGCGACACTCGCAGTCCAAGCTGCAAATTATTTACTAGCTGTTGGATTTACAGTCTTAACTGTGATTTTGGCATTAGTGCTATTGTTTAAAATGAAAATTGAAAGTTTTGGTCTGAATTTACTGCGAAGCTATTACTTTGCTGCTATAATTATCCATACATTGTCAGCTTACTTATTAACCAATAACTTTTTAAAATTTTAATAGCGCAATTTGATCATTCGAATGAATCGTGAAATACATTAAACGCTTTTCCAATCTACTGAAGCATTTTCCGACCGATGAAAAATGCTCAAACTGTTTTTATTAGAAGCTTAGTTGCGCTTCCGTTCATGTCTACTTGCTCTGATTTATATTTTAGAAGCAAAAAGGTTTTTTTTTCGTTTAATTTTTTCGAAGCATTAAATGGATGAAATTTGCTTTTACAAGAAATATTTGTATGTTTTTTTAACTTTGAACTCCGCTCATAACATTGTTACTTTTATAAATAGTCAGAGTAAATAAAATATTAACATTGTTATTAATTCATAGAAATTCATCCTTCCTTCTCATACATTTTTCACGTAGCTCGTCTAATTTTTCCGTCAACTTCCAATTATCTTCCTTTCACAATTCAGAGAATGGAAACGTATAATTAGCTATGGTAATTATCGAGATTAAAACTGTAAGAGTAAAAAAGAGAAAACAATCGGATATTTCTGCGAGAACGTGAAAAACAATGGTAAAACGTCGTCTTTACTTCTATTATTATTTGAAATAGTTCTAATTTACGCCTGATTGACTAATAGAATATACTGACTATCTGACAAATCAAAATATAAATTTAACTAGGAAAGAAAAGCACCGATATATACTGTTTTTACTTAATTCTATATCGTTTGCAATTTATTTAACTTTTATAAATGAAGAAACAATTATAGAAATCTTCCTTTCCACTTCAAATCTTTGATATGTTTAATAACTATTTTAGCTTATGCTACTTATGACATATTACTAATTAAATCATTTGATCTGTAGTATTGGAAGAAACCCATATGATCTGTGATTTTGAGGATTACTGCTTGATTCAGAAAGTGTTTATACAGAAGTGAGTTTGATTACGTAAGAAATATACAATGGAGTTGAAAGCTAAAATAACCGGAATGAAAATGAATGAATCAGTTAATTTTATATTGCAATAGGCGTTTTTAGAATCAATTACTTCATTTTCCTTTAAAAATTTTTCGTTCTTCACTTAATATTTTTCTTTCTTAAAAGCAAATGACAGAAATTCCAACTTTTATTCATTCAAATCATCTTTTTTGTATAAATCTTCATAGCAGCTTATCATAATCATATTAAGGATTCATTTAATATATTTAAATAAATAGCGAAACAGCTTTAGGAAGGTTTAACTGGAAAGAAAACACCGAAGCAATGTAGAAATCAATATTTAGATTTACTTGATTTGCATGCATCGCGCTTATTGAAACATACAGTTGAACATTTGATATCAACAGCACTTTCCACTGGTTTTAACGCTTCTGAATTCGAAGCTAAAATGCGAAAGTGAATAGAATTACTGCGATTGATAAGTCTTCAAGTAAACGAATTCTTCACAATTAGTTTCAGGTGCATCTAGGTTTTGATCAAAGAAATGATAAGATGAATAGTATTATTTCCGCTCTTTCCTCAGTTTGAAAGAAATTATTCCGCATTTTTGTACTATTTACTGTGTGAAATCAATTAGTTTGTAAGTATTTTATATTTTCTGATGCAAATCAGCAGCATTTACAAATTTTCGTGGATTATTGTAAATTAGCGCTAAATCCATTCATGATTATTATGCGAAACTTGTCAAAGAACCAACCAAGAAGTTCAGCAAATGTTGTGGTATTTGAAAATTTCATCAATGGTATTCGAGAGTTTTTGCTGCCGATATTCATATGATTATCGTTTCTGACCAAACAGGATGAATTTGTTTGTTTTAACAAATTTAACCAAATTCAAATACGAAAGAAACTTGACTATTTGATTAATTCTTACATACTTCTTAGAATGGTTAAAGGTTTCCTAAAAAGAGAAACAAAGCAAGCAAAGCGCTCAGATGATTAGCACAAAAGTTGAACAATATTTAACTAAATTTACATCTCGAATTCCATGTATTAGAGGATGCAAAGTATAAAACAAACAGCTTCTCACAGCAAAATTAATCATATCGATTGCCACTATATTATCAAATCATTTTAAGATAATCTCACTCCTATCATATATTCATATTTTGGCTACCACTCTGTTCTAATAGTTTCCAAATTTCCACTTACAGTAATTTAAATAATTATTTCAGTTCTAAGTAATTAATAAAATTGAAGGATATTACTGTTCAATTTCTCATAGTTCAAATGTTTCTATACCATTTAATAAATAATTCAGTATCTTTGTTTCACATTATTTGAAAGAAAAAAAAGTTTAATCGATTCACTGATATAAGATGTTTTGATAACGATAACGCGAAGACGAACAACTTTCCTTCACTATACTGAAACCACTGAACAAAGAATCCCGAATTATTATCGATGAATCATTCGTTCACATCGAGAAAATGATTACAATACAAAAGATAATATATAGCATTCTTATGATCATCTAGAATTGCAGAAACCTGAAATTTTGGAAGAATATGTTTTGCTTCTTTGTAAAGTCATCATTCGATTATATCATGTTGGAAATTTCCATGCTGCTAGATTGTATTTGAGTCTCAGAATGGAATGATCGTAACAGTGAAACTAACATGTGGATGGGATACTGAATGATTATTATTTCAAGTTTCTTATTTAATTGTAATTAAAATAATAAAAACAAAAGTATTTACGAAATAATGATTTTGTTGAAATGCGTGAACTGCATAAAATTAGCAGATGCAGAATATTGGAGTGTAATAATCACTTGAAGAAGAGAATTAATTTTAGCTAAAAAATTTCGATCTTAGGCAGATCATTTGGAAAATGTTTAAACTATGATAGAATATGATAAATATACAAGTTAAATTAAACTTTTACAAAAAGCGTTCAAGACTGAAATGCGGCAATAAGAAGAATAAAGTATTTATCAAATGGTCACTTTTTGCTTGTTCACTGTTTCTTCAATACTTTAAACTTATATTATTAACAATCAGATAAGAGCAGTTGCTGCAATTATTTGCTTTCGATCAACAGTTTATCCTTCAAATCCTTATCGACAAGGACATGAATGAATCATATTTATGTATTTTTTTCATTTTTTATCATGGAATGAATGATATTCGGAAAAGCCATGCCAATATCATGCGTGAGAAGGTTACTCATTACTCGCTGATACAACAAAGGTTGATGATATCATGAAAAGGATATTGGAAAGCTGAAATTTTTGAATAAGTGACAGAAAAATGATGTTTTCATTAACTGTGATTAAAATAATAAATTAATTAAAATAAATTCCGCAACAAAATGACGTATAAGCTTTTACTGTAATGAACATCTATTAATCATATCATTTATCTTTTTGCGTTTTTCCATTCACAAATAATAAGCTGGAAGATGCAGAATTAATCTGAAGTCGAGGAAATTATTAACTCATTGGATAAATGCTTGATTATCAAATATCTTTTTTGTTTTTCTGCTTCTAAAATCAATATATAATGTTGAAATATTTGAGGCTTTAAAATTTTTTAAATTCATTAAATATGATGCTCCTGGCACTATTCTTGTGCGCGAATTTCTCGCAATGATCGTAGTAGCCAAACGGTTTCAAATATCACAAACCGTTGTTTCATTTATTTTAGAGTAAAAAGATTCGTATCGAAGAAATTAGTAACATTTCATTTAGACCTTACTTGTCTTATTGATATTCATTCTGTTTTGTTATAATAATTTCAATTTGTTTTCATTTGTGACATTCTTTGAAACGCCAAACATTGAATATTATTCAAAAACTGATTATTTCATTCATGCAATATTCGGATTTTCTAAAAGATGCTTGCAAATATCGGTAACCGGAAGGTTTTTAAGATAAATTATCTTATCTATGCCAGCTTAGTAACACTGTGAGATTAAAGGAGGAGAACACTCAACTGTCGAAATGAAACCGTTAAGCGATCAATAGAACAACTTTCCTAAGCAAATACTGGAAATCTTCCATATATTTCATTTTCGTTCAGCACCCTAAACCTGTTATAACTTGTTCCGGAAAAACAGATAGACGGAATGCTAGAAATTCACAATCATTCGATGAAACTGGAATGTAATGCAATGAAATAAATTATAACACGAAACAATTTTAGACAAATTCATTCGTCCATCGGATAAGTTCTTGACGCCACCGTCATATCAGATTAGGCGTTCAACGAAATATCCATCAGTTCGTCGTTATTTGAGATTGTTTGATGTTTTCAGATCGTTCATATAAATAAATAATAATACTAAATAGTGAATGAATATCTATTAGCTAAATACTAAATAAATATAAAAGCCAATATAATTAATTAAAAGCTAGCAGTAGTAAATTTGTCGTGAAAGTTAATTTGAGTATAAGGTGTTGCTATTATTGGAGTATGGGGTAATATCAACATTCGTTATCCCAGTGATTGCGCAACACCATTTATCCTTGCTAATTATCCTGGAATTAGCAGTTGACTGAAAACAATTCAGTAAAATTATATGAATTAACAAATAACACGATAAATGTTATTTGCTCACTACGGAAAACCGGAAATTGGAAACGACAGACTTATAGGTAGCCGATTCCGTAATCCTGAACAGCAGCGGTTGAAATCTCTCATTTCCATTTATCATGAATTTTTATTAGGGAAATGCGGAATCAATGTTTGATTTAGCTAGAAAAGAAATGCTTCCTGGATGATGGCTTCCCTTAATTTTAATAATCACTAATAATTTAATTTCATTTCCGGAAGCTCGCTAAGTTCGTTTTTTAGCTTTCCGCTAAATAACGGTGCAAACAATGAGTCTATCACATTGAAGAACAGAGGAGTAACAGGATAGCGGAATAAGGAAGTGAGTTACGAGAGATTTTTTAGGGAAGTTTAAATTTCGCAGTGCATTTTAAATTGTTAATGAGAAGAATGAAGGGATCAGTTCTACGTTATAATCACGTTTATCACGTTCACTTGTAGATCGTTCAAGCCAAGTTCCTTTTTTCCTAGGAAATCTTCAATTTAAATCAATGTGAAGCTGGAGAGGAATAAGCTCGAGAATCAGATGACAGGCTTCTATGATCCTTACATCGTGGGTCCGTCTGGCCGAGCGGTCTAAGGCGATGCGTTCAGGTCGCATTCTACTTCGGTAGGCGCAGGTTCGAATCCTGCGGCGGACAAATGTGCGTCGTTTTGTTGATTGGTAATAGCAATTCAGTTGGATGAACGAAATGCTCAATATACCGCTGTGCTTGTATCACTAGAGCGTTTTTAGCATAGTGATTGTCCTGTCATTTGATGTCATACGATCGTTCAATGAAAAAATACGCATGCGAATCATTAGGCTGTTCGTAACATTGATTACTGGTTCAGATTTTCAATCTTAACAAATTTGGGTTACGGTTAGTCTTCAGATTTCATTTAATCTGTAAAACTGTAATTTAAGCCGATATGAAATCAGATTTGAAAAGAAGAAATCTTTCAGACTTATCTGCTTCCTCTTCCACCGTGTGTAAGAAGTAAGATGATTGGGCATTGTTTGCATTCCGTCCATTATTTCTTGATAATTCTCATTTTCATCAGCTTACAAAAAACAAATATAGTCATGCATAAAATTGACCTTACAAGGTCATGACCGATCGCAAATAGATAGAAACGGTAGGAATCAATTCAAGCAATATGACATTGCATTGTCACTTAAAATGTTTGTAGTGCTTGATTTGTTAGCTCCATTCCCAGTCGCTTATCTCTTTGAGCGGGGATGTATGAATAAATGAATGGATGGTACACAACATTCGTAAATACACACATACATATATATATAAACATAATATAGACATATATGGGTGTATGTGTTTGTCTGTCTATGTGTGTATTTGGAGCTGAGGTCCGTAGTGACGCTATTAGTGGGGAAAGAGATGGTGGTGTTTGTAATGCTGGAGTATCACTCCATCCTGCTTGGTTGTTGGCGCTGATGGTAGTGGTGGTGAATGATGGTGTGGCGGTAGTGGAAGTGGCGGTGATGTGGTGGCGCTGGTGGCAGTGGTGGTGGTGATGATGAGAGTTTGATTCAGTTTGTATGGTTCGTTCGGTCGCCATTCCTCGTCACCAACAACACTGACATCAGCTCCAAACTTGCCATCTCGTCGTGGCGCAGAAGTGGTAGCACCACCACCTTCCCTTCTACCACTCATCCAGCATTGTCGAGGAGGTGCTGCTCATTTTGATAACACACGTATCATCCAATTAACAGTTAAAATTAATCGCTTCCTCACTCTCCCACTCAACTATTCCATTATAGATAATATTTATCAAGATTACTTCATTTGTAAGTTAATTTATCTTTAATTGGTCAATGTTAGCTTTGGAAGTGATAAGAGGTTGGAGAGGATAGGAAATGAATGAAATGTTTGTTGTCTAAAAAATTGCTTTTCTTTTTATTCAGTTGTGATTATTTGTATTAAAATAAGAGGCCAATTCAGGTGAATATAATTCTCCTGGCCATTTTTTACTTAGTTCTGAGAAGGAGCTGTCATAATTTTAGGCGTTGAAAAGGCCGAACTGAGCCACCTCTTGCATAATCTCTTCTTGCATTTCTGTTTGAGGATATCTTGAGCTTATAGCATGACCTTGTTGGGTTGTTACGTGCGTAGAAGTAGAGCAAATAGAATAATGTTAGCCTAAAGTTAGTTCTCTCTTTCCCTCTCCCTCTCCCTCTCTCTCTTTCTCTCTTTCCATTTCACTTCGATTTCCAATTTTTGGCTTGAAATATTGTTGAACTGGTCGTTATCAACTTCCAGCACCGCTCATGTACTAACTGCAGCTTCTACTTCTAACTTCTATCTTTCCTTCTAAGCTAACAACGAGCAGATCGCTATCCATCTTATCTCTCTCTTCATCACTTTTATGGATTTTTGTTTAGAGATAGCAGTGAGAAGTATCGGAGGCAAGAACTTGAGCAGTAGGCCCGAAGTATATAAAGGGTGCGAAGAGAGACAGAGCTTCCGTCCCTCTCATCCTATCTAAGGCCTGTACGATGGTGGCCAACTAGTCAGTAGTCAATTATCTGGCATTTCATTTCACCGAAGTTTCTCTTTCTCCTTCATTCCATCACTCCTTCTAATTCAGCCGTGTTCGAGAATTCTTTCAAACATACACGTAAACATGTTACATTTCACAAAATGATCCATTATAATTAGACAATAGCTGATCAAGCGAACACCTTCAATTAGTTGAGATTGTTCCAGAATTAATGATAAGCTTGAGATTGAAATATAATCCGTTTCTGGAATTGAAATGTATTCTGGTTGAAAATTCGCCATCGTATTTTAATGTTCTTGAAATGCTTATAGGTTTCCTTTAGACTCTATCTATTACGTTATCTATTCAAGTATCATCTTACTGTTATCATCCTTGACTGTGTTATTATTCCTTCCATATTATTGTTTGCTAAATTTATTTTTGAAAGTGATAAATAGTTACAGTATTTGTAGAATTCAATATGTTATCGATGATTATATCCAAAAATTTATGAATGAATAATTTGGAATTGAGATAGAGAGAGAGAGAGAGATAGAGAGAGAGAGGGAGAAAGAGAGAGAGAGGTTATAAAAGAGGAAGGAATTAAATGAGAACAAAGCATCCCTTCGTATTTCAAGTTGCTATCGTTAGTTGACAACTTTCGTCCCATTGATAATTTCGCTCGTTCATCGAAGTTCAGGTTTCAACGATGTTTACCGGTTGACTAAATTTATTCTTGTTGCTTTAGTGGGAAGGAAAAAAAAGAAAATTTTTGTCATCATGAATTGCCTTCATCGCTGTTATCATCAGGTGGATTGCTTCATGGTCCTGCTACTACCACTACTGCTACTGCTACTGCTGGCTGCTGTTATGTGCTACTAGAAAGAACAGGTTTCAAGGTTTGATAGTAGCGGTTTTGGATGGATGGTACGGCTGATGCTTTGCCGACATCACCTCATCGCTAATTTCCTTCGCTCCTCTTCCACCCCCGAAGAATGAGATGAAGAAGAGGTGGAAGGAAGATCGGCTTCCTTTCTCACCTGGAAACGAGATCGTCAGGCCTGCGCTTCTCTTCCACTTTTCTCTTATCAAACGAAGCACGGTAGTGGTGATAATAATATAGTAGTTGGTGTAGAAGGAGCACATCCACTATTGCTAACCGCTTCTTTGCTGTAAATTGGTGAGTGGTAGAGTTGCTGCTATTGCTGTTACAAGAACGATTACTTTTCTTTAGCGTAGCTTACGGTAGCTGCTATGAACTATTTTTCAAAAATTTAAATCACTTCTCTTAACAAAAGAGGAATGAAATGTTTATGGCACTGATCTAGTTGCTTAAAAGCAGAGAAAAACCATATGCGAAAATATTACAATCTATTTAGTTTATTTATGAAATTTGCTTTAGATTATTTACAAACAAGGAGTAATGATTGGATATCATCGATCGTTTTCATTGTTCTGAAAAATCAATCCGAAAAATGACCTTCTTGTTATTCTTTGTTCGAATATTCATTCTCACATCTCTTTTTTTACTCTTATCAATCATGTTAATTTCGTGCTTGGTTAAATTTCTAATTAAGATTTCTAAATATGGTAAATACGAATGTTGAATGATGTAACTGATTTGATTTATCAATAAGTTGATTTCTCCATTACTGGAAATGAGATAACTTCACAGAATTTTTACACTATCATAATTGATGCTGACGCCAGTTTAAATATCTTATTCCAGTTCACTTGATGATTTACCTATTTGATTTTATTTCTATACTGAATTTTATTGCACAATGCTTGTCTGGAGGTGATGTTGACCGTTGACCAGTGGTAGTGTTACAGTATGACGTACAGTGCCGTGAAGTGTCCGATAGAATTTCGCTCCGGAACTTGACTGCCGTGAGAAGAGCAGCAGTTCCTGTGATGACAGCGATGGGCGATCGATGATAACGATGACAGGATGAATCAGAAGAATAGAGATGGACAGAGGGAAGGGAAAGTGGACCATGGAGGGGATAGCTCCTGCTGCTGCTTCTACTCCTTCAAATTTCGGAAAATGCGATCGAGGGATGGGTGTAGAAATAATAAAGAGGGAGATGGGATCGGTAGGTTTAATGCGTCTCTTGTGTGCAATGTGCAATGTGCATGTGCAATGTGCATGTGCATGTGCATGTCTCTGTGCTTGTCGTGATCTCGTCCTCCAACCACAAAATTATGATTAAAGTGTGTTCGTCTGTGTATGTCTTCATGCACCTTCTGTATGTCATGAATTTTGGCTGTTCTACTCTTTCTATCCCGAATGGAATCGAAATGAACGAACTGTAGCGAAATGTGGAAAAAGGGAAAGGTATTATACCACGTTACGAACTACCCATGATTAGTGCCAGCAGCGCTGACAATAACGCCACTCGTAACAGCAACCTAGCTATCAGTTCATTCCATTACTTGTGAAATTCTTCATTTCATTCTTTCCCTTTGCTTTTCTATTAAATCTCTTACGAGTAAAATCCTAACCCGATTTCACAGATTTTTATGGCAAGGCAAATGGGACCACCGATACAACGGACGGAGCACCAGAAATGGGAGCAATCGGTCGGGTCGAGCGCACCACTACCTGTCCTTCCCGCGTCTCTTTACCTTTCTGCTCCATCCGTCTGATCGTCAGTCATAAAATGAACAGCAAACACTACTCATACGATAAACATACACGAATAATTCGACACAGTTTTCCGTATCCAAACTGTTACATTCCGTGACCGGGTCTTCAGATCTCTCCTACCTTTGGACTGATCCAGTTCGAACTTAGCTATAATTCATTCTCTCTCATAAGCATTTCCGCACGCGCTCATCTTTATTACAGTTAGTGACAGTATGGCTACATCATTCTCTCTGTCCATTTCGCAGCTATCCTATCGGTCCCACTTTATTATACTTCTCTACAACCCATCATTCCCATTCTTCATCACAAATATTCCCAAAAGATTCTTACAATCATATCAGCAACTTTGACTTTGATCGTTGATAATTTTACCAAGAAGTATTAAAATGGAATGATTCTGTGTAAATAGATTCATTTCCATATCAGTAATTTTCCTCCCCATTGCAAGCAGTCGATGAATGCGATGTACCGTTGACACATCAGAAGCAAATTTTACTTTTCGGTTCAAGATTATTTGACCAGATAAAATTATTTTCAAATCCGATACCTCCCAATTACAAGGATTTAAAAACTCATCGCATGAAAAGATCTACTTTATTTTTATGCGCTAAGAAAAATCGACTTTTTCGCATTCTGGATTTTCTCCCAGAATGACTTGTTACTTTTTTCAGAAGAACGTGCTGGACATAAATCAGCAAAAGCAGCAACGTGTTTCACGTGCCGTCGAACGTATCTTACGTCTAGTTTATTCAAAGCATTTTGCAAAAGCAATGAATGAAGTTCCAATTGTTTCATCGCCACCATCATCGTCAGCACCACCAGAATCGGAAAAACTGACTGCAAAACGAACCGCTAGCAATGCGAACAGTGATGAACAAAGTGATTGCGAGTTGGTTTAGAATTCCTTTTTTTTATCTCTATAATGAAATTAATTGTTTGGAAGCTTGATGAAAGGCTCTTATTTATAACATTTTCATCCATTTTTGCTAAATGTATTCTCTCTTTTTAGTCCAAAGATGAAAATGCCGAGAAGTGAAGTAGAAGTTGTAGTAACCGAAGATAATGATGGGCAGAGCAGGTATGTGATTCCGAATTTAATTTAATTACTTAATTTACTAATTAAGAATAATTATACTTCAATTTGACTTTAACAGATTTTAATTTTATACTATTCATCACTGTAGAATGCTGAATTGTGAGATAAGGAGGAAGTTTAGCGCATCTTAGATTTTATAATTTCTCCTCAAATAGTATTGACATTAAGATGTCCAATAAGTCGAGATATGAAGAAGTTACTAATTTTTTTTAGAAATAAATTTAAATAGTAAATTTAATAATAGAAAAGGGTAACTTTTTCAGGCAACCATCCATGGATACAACGATATCAGAGCAAATCATTTCACCATATGATACGACTGATTTGGTACATGCTAATGAAAAATCGCTCGCACAAGTTTTCGGCTCCTCAATGTTAATTTTTCTCTCTTAAATTTCAAAATTGTTTAAATGCTGGTAAACTATCGAAAATAAATAAGAGAAGAGAGGAATAGCTAATACACATCAACTATTCTTCATTTATTATCCTTGAAATTTTGATTTTTTTCTTTGAATAGAATTTTATTTGTTCATTTGGAAAAAAATTAAATTATAGTCAGGCGCCTTTGATAACAGCTGCAGATATCAATCGTATGAATCGTGAACGAGGCTTGGAAATTGTCGCAATGGCAGGTCGATATGAAGCATTGGTGGTAAGTTTACTGGCATTTTGATGTTACACTTTTTTACAGCAATACTTTTCATTACTGTTAGGACAAAGAAAAAAAAATCACATGCTTGAATTATTTTTGATTTCGTTAATTTTTGAATTAAAAATTTTCTAATTTCTAAATTAAAATTTACAAATTTTTTTGTTTTACATTTACAGGATAGTGCTTCACGTTCACCAGCAGCAAATATGGAGCGTAATAAAATTTGGCGAAAAATAACGGAGGAAATTAATAAAAAATACTCCCATTTGAATACGCTAACTTTCGAGCAATGCAAAAAACTATGCAAATATTACAAGCGGAAAGATCCGACTAATTATGGGCTTGCATTTCATGCTATGCATTCCGATTTAATTCCAAGTACATACAAAGAACAACAGCAACAGCAAGCTGCTGCTGCAATTGCAGCAGCTGGTAATGCGACAGCTTATGTGACCACAAATGGACAAATTGATGAACCGATCGATGTTGATGAGTTACTGGAAGCAAATGATGTAGTGGATGGTATTTGTTGTGATACAAGCAAGTTCTTTCAACGTTAGCGGAAAATATTAGATGAAAATTCATATTTCTGAGTAATCATTGTTGAACATTTAAATGAAATTCAAGTTGAAAGTAATTATTTCAATGATTAAGACAAAAATTAGAGTAGTCTTTAAGCTCTACAATAATTACCAAATACCAATTGTTTGAGCAATATCTTTAGATGCATTAAAAATGAAACAGGTGGAAGAGATTACTCCTTTACCGATGGAAGATATTGTACGAGAAGACGATAAACCATCAAAAGATCTGTTGCAATTTCTTGCACAGTGGTTAATTTTTATTTCATTTTTGATTTTATTTTAAAATATTTTCTTTTTTCTTTCTCCTTTTTTTACTTCTCTCTCCTTTTCTTTTTCTCAATTTATATAAAATCAAATTTCAGTTCGTTCGTTCCCCATTAACTCAAGTTCATATGAAGGACATCTTAATATGCTGCATATTTTGATCCACATTTTTTTCTTTTTAAAAAGCTTTTGCTGCGAGTTTTAATTTTTATTAAATTAATGAAAATTAATGATTGCTAAGATTGAATGATTTTTCTAGCTCAGCATCTTCATCCTCCAGCTCAACTGATGGCTTAGTATTACCTGGACAACAAGCTGCTGCAGCTGTTGCTGCTGCAACGGTCATTGCAAACCAACAGAAGAAGGAACGTGGACAGTATGTTTGTAAATTAGCTGAGACATTCAACGGTGTCTTTGATAGCCACTCAAGGTGTGCTAACCACATTTTGCCCATATTGATTTCATTTTTCCTTCATTTAATTTCTTTTACTTTAATTTAGTATTTTTTATTATGTTTATACTCTGTTCTTAATTTTTTTAATTATTTTGCTCATTTTTTTAAGTAATTTATTCAAATATTTTTTAGCTCATTTTTCAAAAAATTCTGTTAATTGTAATATTTTTCACAGTTCCTTCTAGTCCTCTAAACTTTTTTTGTTTTTTGCACCTTTTCATGTTATAGTTTCTCTGAATAGCTATGTTTTTCATATTTTACTTTTCTTAAAAGTAATGTGAGTGAGAATATTGAAACAATCTTCTTTAATTAAATGATTTGAATGCAACAAATTTAACAATTCTGTGAGATATTCACATGACAGTATTTTAGCTAACATATTTTTTTTCGTCTTATATTTCAGGTTGTATCATATTAATGCCGAACGTAATCAAGTTTGGAAGCAAATTACCGATTCAACCAATGAAAAATATGGATCTGAATTGGGCGATTTAACGATAGAACAAACTAAGAAACTTTATGCAAATTATAGGCGGAAATCTCAATTGCTTTCTTTTGCTAACAGTGGTAGTGGGACATCACGATCTGATACGGGTAGCATTAATGGAGCTGCTTCTGCTGAGTAAGTAATGGATAAAAAAATTGTAGAAAAATAAATCTCCTCTTCATGTTTAATTTCTTCGAAAAGAGGAAACAGGATTAAAGGAAAAGATTGAAATATAAAACGAAAGATTATTGAAATAATTAAATTGAGATGGATCGATTAGAATTCTATCTGATCCACTAGGTAGAGCAAATAAAATAGAATTATGATTTTTTTGTCTTTTTATTTTAGTCTGGATTCGGATGCGTCATCGAGTAATTCTGATCTGCTAACACGTTTGGTAACTCCGGTGTCAAATGGAACAGGTGCTACCACTGGTACTTCTCAGATACGAACTGGTTCACCAACTCTTTTACCTCGATTGACGTCAAGAGATCGGAAGTCTGCTATCGACTTGAAAAATGGTTAGTTTTATGATTTCAAGGAGATAATCTTAGTAATTTCACAAAAGATATGTTAAATAAAGGCCGAAAGCTGAAAAGCCGAAAAATTAAAAGTTGTATTACTGCACTTGTGTACGGATTGATGGTTATTGGTAAAGAATGATAATTCTAAGATGTTTTAAATAAGGGATTAATATCTGACTTTTTAACCTTCATTATGCTTCTGTTTCATCTTGAAAGAAAAGATAATTCATCGTGATCGTTATATATCTGATACAGTGAAATTTCAATAGTTTTCTTTTTTTAATAATCTTTCTCATTTGTTATGTCCGAATAAACAGTAGTATAGTGCAAATTATCTTAAGGGTTCGTGAATCATGCTGGTCAGCGTATTTCGGCGAATCCTAGTCTGTCATCAGTGGAATTGCTGGCCATTATTGCTGATCGTGATGCTGAAATTAAACAATTGAAAAATGAACTATTGCAGGTAATGATTGATTGCTAATGAAGTAAAAGTTGAATGGTTTATCGTTTTCTAGAATGGTGTATTTAGCTTATTTTAGGTTGAATTTGCTATGACTGTTTATCTATTAATCCTTCCTTTAATTTGTGGGATATTTTGATTTTGAAATTTGTTATCATTTTCTGTCTAATCAACGATTAAATAGATGGATTACTGTGAAGATGGAAGTAAGGTAGAACGCATCCGAAACTGAAGTCATTTAAACCATCTTAAATTATTTAAAAAATTATTTCAGAAGTCAGTTGAACATCAGCTTCAAATATCACGTGTTTTGGAAAAGGTGTCGGATTTGGTGAAGACTGCGGTAAATACCAATGTACAGCGAGAAATAATGTCAGCAATGACTGGGACAACTGGTTTCAGCAGTTATCATGATAACGGTTATTGTGATAAAAGTTACGATGATGATAGCGATTTGTAATAACAAATTCGTTAGTATTTTACACATCTGGCATTTCATCCTACTTCAATTAATTTTTTAAATGCATAAATCTGCAAATTCATTGCATATGAGTTGATCCTAAGTGTTGTTCAAGCTTCTTCAAGTATTGTTCGAGTATCTTCAAGTACCGAAAGTATCAACTTTATTAAATTCTAAAATTAATTTAGAACCTTATCCGTAATTCTTTTTGCTAATTTGCCACAAGAAAATTTGTTGGCAAATTTTCTCTTCTATATGATATGATAGAACTCTTTATTTTTTTTTTCTATATGATAGAACTCTTTATTTTTTTGAGAAATTTCTTAATTGCTTAAATGCATGAGTATAGTTTTTTTTCTTTTATCTATTGATTTCTTATTATCATTTGTTGAATTTTAAATAATTAATGGAAAATATGTTTTGAAATAGCTTTTTTTCGTTCCATTTAATCCTCATTGTAATAATATTTGAAGTAGCTGAAAATTTGTGAATTTACGTACTTGAGTGATAAAATACATGGTGGATTTTTAGTATCAATTAATGGAAAGAAATATGATATCCTCGCACTACGACGGCAATTCATCCATATTCAGTTGTAATTTATTCTATAGATTGCTATGTTTGTTTTTGCAGATTTTTATTTACAAGAAAACTGCAATGTTAACTTATCAGTTTGACAAGAGGGTGGTATTTTTCTTTACAGTATATCATTTATATCCCTTCAGCTTCGGTTTTTATCGTTATTTGTTATCTGTTACGTTTTTAAGAGCTCATTGTCCTAGTTATTCTTGCCTCACTGTATTTCGCTATTCATCTTTGATATTCCATTTATTTTTACGATTGATTTACGTTTCACATTTCATTAATTTTTCGTTAAATTTTGACATTTCCGGTATTCCAGGTTGTGTGGTTTTTAAGTATGATTCGGTTGACAGAAATCGGTTTTTTACTTCTTTTTAAAAAATTTTCCTTTCTGTGATTTATATCTCATATTTTTTAGTACTGTATAATACACAGATGAACATCACACAAACATCGTAGATGTTCACATACTATAATATACTGTTGTTTATGTCATTTCAACGTGTTTTGTTTTAATTAAATTGGTAACAAGTTTGGCTTGCTCAAATTCTTCGTGTTTACTTTTAAAATTGAAATTGAAAACAGATTAATGATTTCATTGAACTTGCAACGGTGCTTTCGTGGCACAATTGCTTTTCAAGTCAAAATATCCGTGTATGGATTTGATATGTTGATTATTATGTCAAAAAACGTAAAATACGTGATAACATTCAATATTTTTTGATTTATTGAAAACGAGCGTTGCAAAAAAAGCTAAAGCTTAACACAAGAAAGATTAAAAAGTCATTTTCTTGAGGAATCTTTCGTTGCTTCAGTGAAAGTATAGTGATTTATTCAAGGCACATTTCGGGATATGCAGAATTCACAATCTTATCCACTTTATTCATCTTGTTAGTACGGAAAGTTAATCTTTGAGGCTATCGGCTATCGGGAAATGTTTATATACTGATTCATCCTTATTGCTGCGATACATGATAATGAGGCACATTTTGATGAAAAATGAAGATCATTAACTGAAAATTTAAATATTTAAGATTCAAGTCTTGACATAGAAATGCACGAAACTGTAAGTAACCTTTCGTTCATTTCTACCATTCGTAACTCTACGAAATTTGAAAAGTTTTGTGAATTGATAATAATTCGGGCATATATTTAATATGGATGTCGATTTTGATTCATTTCAAAAATAAATTTTAACAACTTTATAAGGCCAATGAATGATAATTCAGATTTTAGAAAGAGTTTAAATTGACTTTTAATCTTCAGTAGTTGATCAAACTACTATATTTGAACTTTTACACATTTAAGATTTGTTAAAGAGAGACACGTCAACTGAAATTTTTTATGTAATAAGGATAATTTTTATTTGAATACCAATAATGCAACTTCAGAAAAGAATCGTTTTGCGTATTATATTTTTTAAAAGCATAAACATGCTGCACTGATAATAATTTATCACTTTACAAATAAAGACAATAAACATTACAAATAAAGCATTTACTATATTTGACGTGCCGAAATCAGCACTGTCTGACTGGTAATGATTAATTCCTGTTTCTTGTTATCATTCTTGCACGATTGATCCTATTTCAGTGGATTGAATGTAGTGATTTGAGTTGTTTTGTAGAGGAAATTTTACAGTTAGAATAAATCCATAAGGCAAAAAGGTTATTTAAACATGTGAATTTTTTTTAGTAAGTGTCTTGAAAGGATATTTTCCTGAATATTACAAGTATCTAATTTGAATCAATAAGTATTTCAAATTATTCCGAACTTTGAAGGCATCTTTTAAAGACAGTTGGAAAAAATTTTTTTGCTCATAAGAACTAGTGTAAAACTCTTGTCAGTAACTCCATGTCATGTTTTGTTTAGAGGACATATTAAAGGTATTGCTCCCCTTAGTGTATGAATGGTTAAGGAAAGATCATTCCGTAACTAGAGTATAATAAATATTGCCTATTGCTAAGGCCATTTTTTTACAGCGAGATTGCAATGATTAACATAAGGTATACAGAGCTGAACAGTTATTTGCAACTCAAACTTCAACTACTCAAAGTCTCTTTTTCCATTTTCAGATATTTCAGTGTGATTTTTGGCGAATCGGGTTAGTCATTCAGTTTGATGTATGTCATGCAGACTAGGTAATTGCAATTTCAAGTAGGTTTTTAATAAAAGCTTTATTTAAGCCAAAAGATTCAATTCAAGGGTCAAGTGATTCATTTCATATAAAGCATCACCCTTGCACAATTGGTATATTTCTAGAAGTGTTCATGTCGATTCGAGTTTCATCCCATCACTTTCATATAGTTTCCAGGTTGACTTTCATCAGTAGGTCCCTATAGATAACAGAAATCTTTAGGGCTTCATGATTAATTGCACTACTCAAATTCCACACTTGCAAACAGACTGCCATAACCCTTAACATACAGTGTAGAAATAGAGAGAGAGAAGGAGAAAGAGAAGTAGTAGTAGTAATAACTGCAGGGATTGTGGAATTTGAGTGAAATTGCTTGCTTGCTTTTCTTGCACTGAGCAAGAACGTCTGCTCTTTCAGCTGTAATGCTCAGAGCATAGCTTCTTACATCATCAGAATATTTAAGCACAATCCTCCAACATATTTGATGACATGATGCGCCTATTATATTGTACGTGATTTTTCTTGAAGTTACACGTCAATATGGGTAATTACAAGTCACGTCCGCCATCTTCATGTGCAGGTTATATTTTCCTTTATTATTCGTTGAACAGAAAGTTCACATTTAACAGAATTGACCGTTTACGAAGAAGTTTCTCTATTTGTCCGACAAAATAGAATATATTGTTTGAAAGTTTTACAAATTTGCTGGTTACATTGTTGAAGTTGATTTTGTTTTTGTTTTCGTAGATGAATTAAAGAAAAAAATTAGTGAGGGTTATGCAGTGGTTCGATCAAGGCTGAATGATGATATCAAACCACGTTTTGACGCATGGAATGTGCTGCAGAATGCATGCTTGTAAGTTTAGATAAGTGCATTCAGAAAGCTAATTTTATTTTTATTTCCTTCAATAAATTTCGTTTTAATCTACATCATGCATACTTTCAAAATTCAAACATTGTAACATAATTCAACTTATTATTACTAGCAAATAATGAATTTTTTTAGTCAAGGTACAGTGAAAACACTGGAAGGATCATTGAAAGGTTTAAAAAGCTTAGACGAGCGTACCGAAGATCATCAGTTATCGCTGTTGCACCTTATTTGCGCTGGACATTCGGAACAGGTGTCTCCAACCATTTAATCAGGAATTAATTACGAGTGTTTTTTATCATTCGTAGTTTTTTTCGGAATTTAAATTTAAAAAATTTTATTTCAGCAACCTGAAAAAGTTAGCATTCTGTTTGAAGCATTCGGCGATGATGAAGCGAAAAAGGAGTTGTTGCTGAAGCATCTCTCTAAAAATGGCTTTTCTGCTCTTCATTTCTCGGTCTATAAAGTAAAACATCATTTTATATATACTTCCCATTTTTACTGTTTTTAGTAGTCTTAAACACTTGTAATGTTTTGTCAGTTTTTGAACGAAAAGAAATAACTTATTTCTGATAACAATTATAAGTTGAAAGAATACCAGAATTTGTATTCGTCGGTTACATTACTTTTTACTTTTCTAAAAGAAATTAATTTTGTGTAATTATGAAATGACATATGAAGGACTCAAGAAAGTGTTTCTCAGTTTTTCCATTAGATCTCAAAATTGAAATCGATTTTATCATCCATGCTCTCTAATTACTTTTTGTTTCCATTATGCTAGGATGAAATGGAAACAGTAGAAAAGCTGCTAGCAGCTGGAGCGGATGTTGATTTTGCGGGTCGGAACAAATTACCGCCGCTTCACCTTGCCGTAATGTGTGGTAACGCTGAGATGGTGGAAAAATTGATTAATCGAGGCGCTTCATTACAAATTGCTGATTTTGTAAATTTCACTCCACTTCACTGCGCTACCTATTTTGCTCATGAAAAGGTTTGAAATGTTTTTAAATAGCGTATTAAGTGAGATTAAAAAGATATTTCATTTTGTAAACTTTGGACGCTGATTGAATAATTTTTAGTGATAATTTGAGACTCTACAGATAGTACGCTTGCTGATGAAACGTGGAGCTGATCCAAATGCTTGTGGTGGAGTACGTGATCGACCGTTGCATCTGGCTAGTAACAAAGGACAGATCAGTATTGTTTCCGCACTTCTGGAAGCAGATGCTGACCGTTTGTGTTTTCAAACTTTCTGTTGATTTCGGAAATTTCAAACTGCATATAAATATATTGTGTTCCTGTTCAATAACATCGCTATTTCAGTACCTTGCCATTCAAAAATTCTAAATATATCTTAATTTCATTTATCATTTGTTACATATTGTTGCTTGGAATTGCACTAATTTATAGCAACTCTGGCTGATGATGAAGGCAATACGTCGCTACATTTTGCTGCAAAAACAGGTCATGTTGGAATAATCGATTTATTACTTTTAAAAATTGGTGCTGCTCATCAGGAAGTATGTGTTGTTTAGCGTATTGTTTTTAATGAAAAGTAGTAATGTCATATTTAAACCCCGTATCTTTCATTGATTTACTTTTGTATTAATGCCATGCAAAAATGCTTTTATTTTTCCACAGAATCTAGCTTAAACATCCTCGGGAGTTTCAAATATTATTTACTAGAGTAGAATCTTCAAATATCTAAAACTTGAATAATTGACTTATAATTGATAGTTAGTTCTAGTTACGATTACTATTCCTCTTTAACAAGGTAATGAAACCGTGAAAGTAGTGAAAGTTTCCCAATTTTATTGGGAAACTATGACTAATCAAAAATTGTGATAACTATAATGCATTACACCTCGAATAACTTTTTAGTCATTTTCAGTTAGCTTTGAAAACCAATGTTTATGGCGATACACCGCTCCATACAGCTTGTTATGCAGGACGTTTGGATGCCGTGAAACGATTATTGGATTTCGCTGGATCGATTACTCTCAACATGGTGATTTATTCATAGCTATCAGGAAATTAAAAATTCATTTTATTCTAGTATTCTTATCAAGTAAAAATCGTAAATAAATTTTGTACTTGATATAGGAAAATGTTTTCTCCGAAACACCTCTGCATGCAGCTTGTACAAATGGTAGGAATTTAGAACTGGTGGCTTTTTTGTTGAAACAACCCGGTGTAGACGCTAATTTTCAAGGACAGGATGGTCATACTGGTACTTCTGCCTTTTCTCTGAGATAATCTTTGTATAGCAGAAAATTTTTTTTCCAGAGAAAAAGAAAAACTTCTAACAATCTACATTGCTTCTACAACTTCATGACAGATTTTAAGAATAACCTCATATTTGTAGTTTGATGAAAATACATTTTATAATCTAATTTTCTAATAGACTGGTTAGTTTGTTTCCAAAATAAGTTTCAGAATTTCAGCTCTTCATAGTGCATGTTATCATGGACATTTACGATTTGTACAATTTCTTTTGGACAATGGTGCAGATCAATCATTGACTGCCCGGGCTGTTGATTATTCACTCTTGTCAACTAGAACATCAAGTATTATTTTCTAGGATACATTTTTACTGTTTAATTCTTTCTTTTTGTTTCATCAGTTCTGCCCTTCGATGATATTCTATCACTTTGAAAAAAATCATTACATCTACTTTTTTTTGAAAGCAAGAAATGTCATCAGAATCTAATTTGATGCTGAAATCAATTTTTTGTTAAGATTAATATATGTGGAACTAATTTCTCACACTGTCTCAGACTTACGAAATTTAATTCTAGTACAGAAATTTCAAAATCTCAATCTCTTTTCATCAAATGTTATTGCTAAAAAGGTATTGCTGGTGAAAACAAAAAAAATAATAATTTATGATTTCTTTCAGGCAGCACACTAATGTCATCGTTAGGAACTGAAACGGTGTTTACTCCAACTAAAGAAACCGGAAGTTCAGCTGGTGATGGTAGTTTGTCCATGTCATCTACTAGTCTTAACGATGATCAACAACAAACACCTATCATTTGGGCATACGAAAAGGGTCATGATCAAATTGTTGCCTTGCTTAAACATTATGCAAACAAACGTCCAGATTCTGATGTTTGCTCAGAATACAGGTATATGCACTTTTAAATAAAGAGCCAAGTTTTCGTCATTTTTAAATTCGCAAAAATTGTGCAGCAAGTTATAACATATTATTGAAATAAGTTCTAATATTGATCTTCAATAATATATTGAGATTTTATTTTTAAGTTAAAATGGTAGTTAACTCTCGTCTAATCTTGCAATCGAAATTAACTTTCAGTTCTGGCGAAAGTAGCTATACACCGCTCCCTAGTCCTCTTGGTCGCTTACGCTCAATGACTAAAGAAAAAGTTGAAATATTACAATTAAGAGCTTCACTTTGCAGTCAATTTCGTCTTTCTCTAGCAGACGTCGATTTTCAGGTTCTGTAATCGACATCTTATTATTGAAGTGAAAGAGGTATTAGTAGATGTTTTGTTTTATTAGGAAATTTCTTTCAGGAAGCTATCGGTAGTGGCTCTTTTGGGAAAGTTTATAAGGGCACATATCACGGCAAAATAGTAGCGATCAAAAGGCAAGTTGTAATAATTCAGTATCTAAAACGGTGGCAAAATTGTTGAGTTTTAAAGTTGGAAGAAAAATCTTATTACAGATATCGCACAGTAGCATTTGGTTCCAAGAGTGAAGTTGATATGTTCTGTCGCGAAGTATCAATTCTGAGTAAATTACAACATCCGAATGTAATTAATTTTGTTGGTGCATGCTTGGATGATCCAAGCGTAGGTTCTTTCAATTTTTCCTGAATAAAACTGAAAATTTTTTCTTCTTAAATGAGAACTTTGTAGGTATTAAGACAAAATCGTAAAGACCTGGAATTGAAGAAAATTCCTTTATGCATCTGACAAATCTTTTGTTATTATTTATTTCCTTCCTTTCCATTTTTATCTTTCAACGCTTGTTTCTTGCAGCAGTTTGCAATCATCACAGAATTCCTTGTTAATGGATCTTTATTTTCTTTACTACATGAACAGAAACGGTACGTTTTTTGAGAGCGTATTGGTTATAAACTGGTTTGGATTTTTAAAAGATTAATATATATAAATAAAAATTGATCAGTATTGTAATTCAAGCTTTCGAGTTGTGAAATTTCACAGTTTCATAACCATTATTTTAAAACTATCTATATTTGCATTAGAGCAACTGCATGCCGTTGACATAAAGTTGACATAAAAAAGATATTAAAGGGTTCTGGAAATGGCTTTGCGTCTAAATATAGGAATTGATGTTGCACGCGGTATGCAATACTTGCATGAACTTGCTAAGCGACCTGTGATCCATCGAGATCTCAATTCTCACAATATTCTCCTTCGTGAAGACGGACATGCTGTAGTAGCAGATTTCGGTGAATCACGGTTTATGGCACAACATGACGATGAAAACATGACCAAACAACCGGGAGTATGTCATTTCTTCCTGAAATTGCAAAATTGGAATTAAAAAAGGTCAATAAGCCAAAAAAGAGAGAATCAAATTATTGTGAATTTTTGGATTTTTAAAAAATTCTCTTCAAGTATTATATGGCTGAATTTCTTGATTTTATGGAAAAAATTTTTACATCTTCATAAGTTCCATAAGTTATTTATTAGTGATGTTCATAAAAATTAATTAAAAGCTTTTATTTTACTATAAATAACCTTTTACAGAATCTTCGTTGGATGGCGCCTGAAATTTTCACTCAGTGTGGCCGATATGATCGAAAAGCAGATGTATTCAGTTATGCTTTATGTATTTGGGAACTTCATGCCGCAGAACTACCGTTTGCCCACCTGAAACCTGCAGCTGCTGCTGCTGAGATGGCTTATAAACGAGGTTAAGAATCTCAATTGGAATTCGCGATGATAGATTAAGAGCTTATTAAAGGTTTATTAGATAATTCCAAAAAAAAATGCATTTGAAATGTCTGATCACATTATCTTCTAATAGTTTTAATAGCAGGTAGAGCATTACAACTAAAATTGAATAAGTTTTTGAAAAATGTTAATTTATACATTTGCTATGATGTATATGATTAAAATTTGATTGAAAACATTTATTTATACATTTACTATGATGAATATGTGATGTTATAGGCGCTTACTTGAGGATGATATTTAACTTTTAAGTTTGGATTTCAGGTCGTCCACCTTTACCCCCACATCCAACTGTTCAATTCCCAGCTCATATTCTCTATATGATAACGTCAGCTTGGCATCACGATCCCAAATCTAGACCCGCCTTTGCGGATATTTTACCGAACATCGAGAAGTACGCATCACCAGTTAAGCCACCTAATGGAGTACCTCACAGTAATGGTACAGCAGATTGTGGATTGTCATCCGTTTCAAAACTCAAAAATCACTGGGAACGCAAAGGAATACCTCAAGGTAGCTCTCGAATCTGAGAACGAAGTTTTTTGGATACTTTTATTGACTACATTCGGACTTTAATGATACAAAACACTATTCATGATATTACGCGAAAATTCAATGGATTTCTTTTGCAAACTAGAAATCTCGTCAACAAATTATAATTTTATGTTGATATTTTTCTTGAAGACTTACTATTGCTAATTTTAATAGTAGTTTTTACTTTTTAAAACTTTGTAAAATCACGTAACTGCTATAGTGTCATAAGAAATCACTTTAAGTTATCAAAAATCAAAGAATGTACAAAGTAATTATTACTTTTCAAAATCGTCGTTTCACAGATTTCTTTCTCTTATTGTTCTCTTTATTATCATTGTGAATAATAGCAGTGGAGGTAAAAGAGAAATCTCGGCGAGAAAGTACCGTCTGTCCAATAATACGTTGTTTGTATGAAGATGATAATTTAAACTTATAATCACTATTTTTCTAGCTCTTTATTCCGAAAACAAATTGTTTCACTTTTTTTGGGATAGATTTGATAGTTTTAAAGCCATTCATTATTAATATGTTTACTTCTTAAATAATATTAATAGTTCCCTGATAGTCCAATTTTATTTGTATCACCATCGTCACTATTTTTTACTTCAATCTAAAATCATCTATTTGGTTATCTTAATAGTATATAGTTTTTTTTTAAAGCTTTTAGGTAACTATATAACCCTTTTTTTTCCTTCTTTTTACTCATACATCTTCATTATTATTAATTTATTATCATTAGTATCAATGATTTCACTGATATTATCATCAGATCTAAAAATTTTTTAATTATCTCGTCTTAAATTTTTTTTGATTGTAATCATTAGCTCTATCTGTTGTTTGTTGATCATCACCGTATCTTATGTTGGGATATTTGTTGATCTAATGCTTATCACAACTCAGAATTGTTTATAAGATGCAATGATTTTTAGTATGAGAATTTTTTATTACTCTGAAATAAGAAAATAATTAAGAATAATGTAGTGTGTAACCTAGTAGCATTGCCATAGCTACGAACGAACTAATTAGTTAGCAAATTGACTATTTTGAAAGTCTGGAGTTTTTATGAATAACATATTTAATTTATGATAGCATTTCATTTCATATTTCAGAATCAACACTGCATCCTACTGTTATCCCACTTGCAACTTCAACCAATAGAATAGTTTCATCTTTTTCCGCTTCATCCCTTTTATCGTCAATATCATCACCAACAAAAACTATTGATGAACTTCGGCAACGGCTTGATCGTAATGGATATGTTTCGCAACCACTTGTCACTGTTGATAATTCTTCCATAATGTAATATGGCTTTGATTCATGAAACAGAGCTATGCATAAAAGTACTGTATAAAATTCTTTTGGAATTTTAGTCTAATACACAGTGGAATACATATGATATTTTGCATACTTATAGGAAGGATTCTTCTGGAAATTGGTGAAAATTATAATTTAATGATAAGGTTTTTATCCTTCATCTGTTAAAATTGAACAGGCACAATTGATGATAGCGATAACAGTTTATATACAAAAATATATTAAATTACTTTTAACTGTATACTAATTCTTATTGTTATTTATTCTCACTGGAATAACCAACGAATTCATGAAATATAGTAAGAAAATTGAACTTTGCAGTGAATTTTACAATTCATATTTTGTACAAGTAATGCATTCCACACCGTTCTATATCGCTTGATTTGAATAAGATGTTTTTTAATTGTTGTAAGTTCAGATTTGTTCCAAAGATCACTTTTTGAATAATTTGTGTTGGAAGTAACTCGTGGACAATTCATGCAAAATGGTTAATGTTACATTGAATAACTGGTCAACAATTGGCTTAATGTTTAACGGTAAGGGCAGTAAGAAAAGTCGTGTCGAAATTTTAACTCTTTGCATCTCATTAAAATATCAGAAAGCAAAGAAAAAGTGGTAGGACATAGAGAATGGATATGAGTTTAAGGTAACATCAATAGTACCATTTTGATAGATTATAATTTTAATTTTTAGTTATTGAAGAGAAGACAATCTTGGAAATAGTTGTTAGTACGAGACAATTTTTTGAACTTCATTCCATTTCTTCCTGACAGATACTTAGAAAATAATCTGAAATGTCAATCTCCTATTTAGAAAATAATCTAAAATGTCGGTATTTTTGACCTTTCCACCACATCCTATTCCCTTGAATGTCGCTCTACCTTTTATTCTAAATTACTATTTCACATTTTATTGCTTCAATCCTTCAATAAAATCTGCAATTCTACTCTATCTGTTACCGAAAAATTCAATTTATCGGAAATTACTTCTCATAAATGTTTTAAATCAATCAATAAATGTTCAACTTTATATTACAGAAGGAATTTCTCTTCGCATGGAAATCGCTAAAATAAAGCAATGTCTAAGTTTTATAGCTGGTGTTTATAGCTGCTGAGAAAGCTTTATATATAATATATCCAAGTGGATCGATGAACAGCTTTACAAGCATTGAATTTAAATCGAGAAATTAAATTCGACGAAGAAAGCAGTATGGGTATAATAAGCGTATGCCAAATTTTGATCAAGGGTATCCTCATCATATTAACATTTATATATCTGGTGAGGACTTGAGGTGCTTTTTTTTGTTATTTAATTCTTTTCAATTCAAATTCCTTCAACGGTAAAAAAAAATGTTGGGCTGATGGATGATAAAACAATTAATTAAAATTAACTTTTTAATATTATGATAGAATTTGAGGCTATTGGTTTCGCTGTCATTGGACTAAGCTTATGGCTTCGATTAGATCCAACACTTCAAGAAATGGTGCGAGAGGATCTCCCTCGGATTAATAATAGTAATGTTGAAATGGATGAAGTGAAAATTGCAGAAATGGTTGAACTGAAAAATCAAATGAGATTTGGTGTAGGTTTAACAAATTGAATTGATATGGATTGAAAATTTTTTACTTTCAAAATATTATTCTTCGATAAATTGGAGAAGTATTAAAATAAGGTTTATTGGCTTTGAGTATTAATTTGTCTATCAGGCTTATTGTTCAAAAAACTTTTTTCAAAATTCTTTTGAATTTTTTGCTAGGTGTGAATTATTGAAATACACAGTGAATTTTCGATGCACTTAAATTTATGATTGATCTTCTGAAAAACAGCTGATTGTTTTTTCGGCCATATAAAAATAATTCTTTATCATTAGTACGATTTCCATAAATTATTGGAAATAAGCTTATCTAATAATTTCAGTTGGATGTATCATTTTGGACAATTTGTGGCTGTGGAATTGCGATCGCTATAATTGGCTTCATTGGAGTTTGTGGAGCGATATTTTCAAATCGCGCAGCTATTGCTCTAAATTTAACAGCCTCAGTGATATTAATAACTACTGAATTAGCAATTGCTCTTTTCATCATTCTTTACAGACCAACGGCACGTTATTATCGGTTTAACATATGATGATTTTAATTTAAACAGATTGAAGGAAATCCTGAAATTCATCAAAATTCTGTGATGAATCCATTTTATTACAGTTTTTTATTCAGCACTGATTAAAAAATTTTGATGTACAGAAAGATCAGAAAAATTCCACTAATCATGAAACAAAAATTCACTGCTTTCTACAATGTGTTGATGATGTAGAGGAGATTTTCTTTTGAGAGACTTTTTGGGATTAAATTCAATTATTAAATTCAATTCTATGAAATTATATAGATCGAAGAAATGGCAACTGAATATGTCAGTTTAGCAGATCAATTAGAGGATTCGTTGGATGACATGGATATAATCACAACAACGGTTTGAACACCTGTGATAAATTAGATAATGAATAGTAGAGAGCAGCAAAATGGTCATAATTTTTTAATGAATTTAACTTCAAAATTTTGGAAAATCGTATGCATGAAAAATATGTTTCAGTTGATCGAAATGTTTTTTCAGTATAAATGTTGTAGTACGAGAGAAGATAGTCGATCAAGATGTGTGACAACTAATCAGGTAAAATTATAGCAATCATTAGTCGATTGAGCCTTGTTCAAAATTAAATACTTATCTTGAAATAGGTGAGAAGTTGGAGTTAGGACAAAAAATGCCCAAAGTAAAATGAATGAGAAGATGGCGAATAAAGACGAGTAAATTTCTAACATTTAATCATCAACAGTGAGGTTGTAACTTAGAAATGTTTAGAATCTGAAATGAAATAATATCATAAATTATCAAAAAAGGATTGATTTTGATAATAATACAAATAAAACATTACGAATTGAAATTTATAAAATTTGCATGTGATTTTTAAGTGTTAATTTTTTTTCAAATTGACCTCCAATCGAGTAGCATTTTGGTGATCTAAGAGTCCGGCAATTGATCTCAACATGAAATTATTGTTCATTAATTAATTATGAGTAAGGGAAAGTTCAGCCTAAATTACTTCATAAAGTTTGTTACTACAAACAAGAAGGACCACTAAATATGACACAAAATTTCAGCTTACCTGTACGACAGCTGTATTGCATGAACTGCGATGTAATCTGATTATAGCAGGTTATTTTACAGCAAGTATTCTCATACAGCAAATTTTAACAGTTCTTTTATGCATCATAAAAATTGTCTCAAGGAAAACTTAAATTTTGTTGGAGATATATACTGTATGGTACGATTATATTAGTCTATTTTTCTATTGATGATATATTTTCTTATTCTCTATCGATGTGATTTATTATTTCGTAATTGAAAAACTTTGATGTTATTTTGCTTATTTCAGACTATTAATTCTTATTAAATGTTTATTATATGCTAAAAAAGAACTGTTAAATTTATATAATAAATAGATTTATCGACAAATTGTACAAATGAAATATAACATTCATTAACTGAGCAGAGCTAAGTATATTTTTTCTTTCCTGCTATAAATGATTAAAATTGTTCATTATGTAAAATCAAAAACTTTTCGAATCTTGGATTATGTCATATTTAGATTGCCAAACTGTGTGATTAGCAATCTGCAGTAATTAATCATAGAAAAAGAAAATTAACTTTGAAAGCTTCGTGATACCTTGTTGTGTTATTCATACAAAATAGTGAAAATATGAGTGAATTGTAGTTTCAATGAATAACAAACTAAAATAAACATTATTTTATTTGCATAAAAAACGAGGTAGTGATTGTAAATGTCTTCACACATATTACTTTATTTACGTTAATGAAATGCTTGAACTTTTTTCAAGATGAGTTAGGCTTGAAGACATTTACCTATATGCATTTACATGGAATTAAATTGTTTAGAGAATATTTCGATTTGGCTTTAATCATAAATTAACCATGTCCATGCAAATAAATATAGGCACATAGATGATATCTCTACCTCATCAATTGCACCCTGTAAAAGCTAAAATCATCACAAACATCAGTGATTTTACGGCGTCAACAAAGTATTTCGTAAATGAGTGCGTATTTAAAATTTCTTTCAATTAATAAGTGGAAAACTAATGAATTCACCACAGTAAATTATGAAGATCTCAAAAAGCATACAGTTAGAATAAAGAGTTAAACTAATGATTTCAAATGTTACCAGTAATGTGATATAGAAAACAGATGAGAAAACTCAGAAAATTCAAATAAGGTTTTTTCCTCAAATTTTCTTGAATAACACGAATTATTTGAGGGATTACTTTAATTTGAATTGAAATTTTATTTTTATACCAGTTTTAGGCCCCACCTTATATAACATCTTATTATTATATATAAGATGATAATTCTAATTAGATGATCATTTAATAGAACGGAATGCTCACTTTTAAATGTATTTTAATCCAAAAACTTCTATATCATATCAATTAGGTCATCAGTCATTTTTGTAAAAGTAAGGAAGGTACTTTTACTTAATTGTAAGCTTTAGCCATCCGTCGTTGACGCTGTGTTCGTTTGAAATCATTCCTCTCGCTATCATAATTACGCGAGAAATTTTCAACAATCATAGTTATCGGAAATGCAAGTACCAAAACGCCAGATATACTGGCACAACTAGCGATTAATTTACCAACTGAAAAAAAAACGATAATTTTGAACTTCTACATTTTTCTTGTTAAAAATTAGATAGAGTTCATATGAAATGCTACAAACTTTTCGGAATTTAAAGCTTCCTGACTGAAAAAATAATATAGAGTATTTGTTGCATTTAGCATAAAGTATTCATTGCAAATAAATGAAAATTACATAATGTTTCTGGATAATAATCGCCATAACCAACAGTTGTCATCGTAACAATACACCTAAAGTAAGAATTTAAGGACCGAAAATCACTGGCTAATTTTTTTGCGACCATTATCAACAAATGCTTTTATGAAATCTCATCCAGATATATCATTAATTATCATTGGGTTGGTAGAAGAATTGTTAAAAAACATTTATTAAGTCTGAGGTCTTTATTTATATCAAATTTCATCGATCGGATCAAAACGGAATTTATCATGAACACTGATCATACTTATCATAACTATTGTTCTCATTTTTGTTGACAATTATATTATTAAACCTATTCAGGCAAAATGTTCTATTCTTACTGCTCTTCTATGAATGAATGTATGATTTTGAATAAGTATAAACGGATTATATGAATCAAAGAATACAAGCTTGCTTATAAAATATGAATTTAGAAAATATATTACATGATGAAAACTCACCACCAACCAGCGTGCGGAATTGATTTAAATTTTGTATTTGGTTCGTCACGTTCTGCGAAGTACATTAGAGTTGAAAAGAAAATTACTGTTGTCAACAAAAACAGTGTAAGCATTGATAATTCGGGAAGACTGTAAAATTTATAATAATTAAAAAATATAATAAATTAAACAGCATTTAAAAATATTAAATAATTTTCCTATTATTGTTAAATGATATACTGACATGATGAATTTTTTATTGAAATATGTTTACTTACCTAGTCTTAACAGTAAGACCAAATGATTTCAAGCCGCTGGAATAACGTGCAAGTTTAAATATTCGCGCTACTCGCATTACCCGCACCACACGCATAACCATTGCTAGGCCACGGAAATCACCAAATGTATGTACTCCAAAGCCTAAATTAAATTCATTGATGATTTTAGAAATTTATCCCATATTAAGAGATGCTTATCATCCCTATACTAAACATTAAACAGGATTTTTCTCTTGGTTTGAATTAATTTGCTTTCCAATTTCTTCTTGATTTAATTTTCACTTAATTTTACTTAATTTATTTAATTTACTTATCTGTTCAATAGGATATATTATGAGCTATTAAATCAGATCAGTTTCTGGATTTAATAACATCTCAAATCCTGAAATCATTATCGAAAATATGTGCTGTTAAAATAGTAGAAGCTTTGGAAATGTTGATCCAACTTTTAGTATTTCTTACAAGAAACACTGAAAGAGATTCAGAACTAAGCAGAAAAATGGAATCGTTTTAGGAATATGCGCAATTATTAGATGATCCTGGAAGTGAAAAAAGTGCTCTAAATTCTGATTCCAGAATGCTTGAAAATTCGGTTCCTTAAGATCATTACTTTTTGGATTCAATTGCTCACAAATCTCACCGTCAAATAAGACAAGCCATTGCGATAGCGTAAAATTATTAACAAGATAATAAACTTATTACTTTGTTCCAAATAATTAAGAGATGTGAAAAAATTTGAGTACAGGAATTATATGAAAGAACGAAAGATCGCGTGCTTCCCAGGTATCCAGAAAGAAACGGAACAGGTAAATGACAATTCCAAAAACAGTGTAAGCATTGATAATTCGGGATGACTTACACTATTTTTGTTACGTCCATGTTAACTTAGTTTTACAATAAATCCTTGAGTTTTTGCGCCCAAATCGTTTCTAATTAACCATTCTCTTTTCTTTTTATTTTAACAAATTACATACTTCATTACCAAGCTTCATGAATTAAAAAAGCAGCAAAAATTCAAAATACACATCAGAAAAATGAAACAGTTCATATATTGCTTTTAATTTACAAAAATAGTTGGGTAGAAATTTAATATGCGTTTATTACGTTTAATATCACGTAAAGGTGATGTGTTGATGATTTAACGAAAGCGCTTCAGGAGAAAAGATAATTTCTTAGTTTCAATCAATATCGCTCTGCCTTTATGCTATAAGTTTATATATTATTCAACATCTAAGTTGTAATCCTACCATTAATACTTCAATATCAGAATTAATCAAATTTTGTTATATGATTACAGATATTGCTTTTATATTCTTACAATAAAACAAATGTGATATTAATATGAAATCATTTTTGATAATATCATAGTACTTATAATTGGTACGCTTATCAGCATTATATTATCGCAAATTTCATGATTGATTAAAAGATGGAATCAGTGGGATATAATTGATATAATCCCTGTATCGCTATTATCTCGCATGATTATTTTCCATTCATAAATACTAATGTTAATAATTAAAATCTACTTGTTTAAACCAGAAAAATTAGTTCAGCCTATTTCGTCTAAATAGTCGAATGAAAGAAATTAATTAATAGCTATAGTGAGCAGAATGCTTGAAATTTTGAGTCTCAAGCATTTTGCCGATTATAATTTTTAAAGTTAGCATTGAATGAATGAGACGTTAAAAGATAAAGCATTACCGCAAGCTGAAAGTAAAATTTCCACATAAAAAGGTATGATTGTTAAACTATCAATGATATTCAGTGGCTCTAATACAAATTTTCTTTTTCGTGTGCAGACGATAAATCGAGCAAAATATTCGAATGTAAACCATATTATACAAGCCTGAAATTAAGTTTGAAATTTTTGTAAAATTTTGTGAAGTTAAATACAAATCATCCTATGTTTTCTTCTCTCTTCCTCTTCCGTTTGCTGCTTTATAAGAGAGAAAATTGTTTAAACTTTGACTTTTTAATGAACAAACTGCTACCATATGCTCGCCACAACTCTTAAAAGCCTGCTCTCTCTCCTAGAAATCGATCGATCATTTTTCCAGTGGACAGTGACCTTCTCCGGATTCTAAGTGAGTATATTTTCCGACGAAAATTAAATCTGCTAACCAATAAGCAATACCTTTCGTCACCTTTCCAATTCAAACAATCGTTCACTATTTGATACTAAATTATGGTATGTTCGAAAAGAAATTTTCCGTTTGCTGTGAAAAATTATGGTCGCCACGTACCAATTCAATAAATTCCAAAGTGGAATGAAGTCGAAAATCAAGTTTTGAACCACTGACGCTCGTATTATAATTGGTAGCTTGCCATTCCGGTGTTGAACCGAGTATCATTCCGGTCACTGATACAACTACCATCATTATGCTTAGAAGTGCAAAAATCTGTAATAGTAAGGAGACGACATAAATGAAATAATAGTGAAACAATGCCTGCAGTTGTCAACATTTCGCGCTTAATTACAAACTATCAATTTGCTTAGCAAAAGTGAATCTGAAAGATTGAATAGAAAAAGTTTGATTCATCTAAAATAAGAAATACAAATGATGTAAAAAATGATTGAAAATACCTCATTGTTAAAATTATGTTCAAGTCTAAAAGATAAAAAATAAAATCCAAATAAAAATTAGAAAAGTTACATAGTTTTTCATAATTATTTTTTCCTTTTTTCTAAATAAAATCAAAAAAATATAACCTTAGCCGCGGTACTTGTACCGGGATCTTCCATTAAAAGCCACAATTTACGCCGTTGATCATCCCAGCAAGCTCCATCAAATTGATCAACTTTAATGCAATGAGAAATCGTTTGCTTCTTGCTAATTATTGAAGATTTTGCGAAAAATAACTCTCACGCAATAAAATTTACAGATGTTTAAAAAGAGAAAAGTTTTAACAGGTTATTTAAAAATCACTGAAACTATTCACCAACCCAGCAAGAAGTATGTTGAATCATTCAGGATTTTATTTTAGAACACACATCTTCTATTGTTCAAATCTTGATTAAAGCAATTCCAGAGTAAAGGTTTCTCTTTTATTCTACAGAATAGCTAATAAAAGGTTTTTAAACAAACGAACCATAAGCTATGGAATCTCTCTCTCCATGATCTTCCTCACTTTCACCCGTCATCATCATCATGCAACATGGCGCAAAAAAATCCCTAAATGATAAGCGAATGATGATAGTACTATTGTATCATGCACGTCATCAAATTATGAATTTAAGAAATTTGGTATTATTAAGATCATGATTGAATTGCCTGAATTATATTATTCTTTACTCGTACCACTATAATCGAAAGCACTATGTTATACTGAACCACGAAACTTGGGAAAAAGTTTAAATTTTATTAAAGAATGCTTTGTATTGCAAAAATTAAATTTATTCCACTTACTGATGATGCCATTGGCTGTTTATTTGCGAATCATTAATAGATTTAGATTTTAAGCCAAAAATTTTTTGCTAATTATGAATTTATTTCTATTATTATTGTAAAAAATCAATTCTTATATCAAAATAAGACAAGTTGTATATTCTATGAGTGCTTGTCAAAATTTTCTCTTTTTTAAACTGATTATTTGATGGCAATAATCTTTTTCAGTTCCATTTGTCTTCCAACAGAAAGCAAATAAAAGAAAAAATCTTAAGCTAAATTGAAATTAAACTGAAAATTAATTTTCTTACACAGATTTTTCACATCATCGCTCCATTTACTATAGCATATTTACAATAATATCTCTATTTAGAAGTTTCTGTAAATTGCAAAATTCATTTATCGCTAATAGATATCATCACTGTATTGATTTTTGAAAATCAGTAAGAAATCATTAAAGACGAGTGAAGAAAAATAACTTTTTGATTCTCCAAAAATCCAATTCTTTGGAGAGTCTTTCACAACAAATATCACTGGTTCGATGAAAATGTCCTGTTGTTAGAAAATCATAAATTGGTTCAAATAATTTCCCAGAACGCTCGAAAAAATACTCTCTTGTTTCTGATAAATAACCGTTACAGCTTTCCATCCGAACTGGATGTGTCTCACGGCAAAATTGAGCTAATAGTGATGTTGGACATCGATACTGTAACATATCGTCCAATAGACAAAATAGAGGAATTTTGTTCAATAAAGTTAATTAAGGAATTCAATTTCAAATAGTGAGATGTAAATTTAATTCTTATTGTGTACCTGTATGGTTGAATAACGAATACGAAAATGTGTACCACCGATGTTTAGAAGTAAGTGAAAATCAAAGATATTATCAGTTTCAACTAATGCCATTTGGTTATCCACTTCGGAATCACTGTAAATCCATTACTTGATATTTTGTTTATTCGTTAACTAATCAATACTCGAAACCTGTTTATCTATCCAAGTGATAAATAAAAAAATCGGGAAATAATTGACATATCAGTGCTTTACATTACAATTGTTAGAAAACTTTGAAATGAAGTGCTTTGATGAGAAATTTTTAACCGATCCAATATATTTTGCTGAAATTGACATCATTTTGTATTTATCTCGGAAATTTTGGATAGAAAGTTTTAGATTTTTTGTAGGAAATTGGAAGAAGGCATACTTTAAGATTTTTTTGGCACTACTCCAGCCAAATTCACGTTTTCGATCATCGTCAGCACGATTTCTTTCGTGTGACAAACTTCTGTTCTCGTTTTTATTAAGTCCAGCATCTCGACGCTTTTCTCTTTGCATCAGGTAAATCGCATTATGTTCACTGGCTACTAAAATTAGATAAACTGAATATATGTATCGATGATATTTTATATTCTATATATTATATTTTGCATATGAAATTTAATTAGAGTAAGAAAATATTAAATATGTTAGCTAATTATATTAAATATGTGCCAATTATAGGAAATTTATGAATTATATGAATATTATGTGAAATATATGAAATATTTAGTTTAGAGAAAGAAAAAGCAAAAAAAATTAACTATATCCGATTTCCTTCTCAGAAATGTAATTTCCACTCATTTAAATGCAAATTTAATAGTAATTAGCATTTAATGATTGAGAGTTTATGTTAAATCTTGCAAAGAAAACAGTATTTATAATAAAGAATGCTAATTTTTGTTAGCGGAAATTTACCAGTTGAAAATCTATTTCTTCTATTAATAATTTGTACAATGCAACTGTTATTTATATAAGTTGTTCCATTTCAACAATTAAAAAGAAGAAACATTTGTATTTGTCATTCAATTTTCGACTATTCTGAAGAGAACTGATGCTCTTAAAATGACTGCAATGAATTTAAGAAAGAAATTAAAACATATTGAATTGAAGGATTCAATTTGCAATAAAAAATAGAAAAATCACTGAGAAAATGATTTATTTTATGGATGGAAAGGAATCATTCTTCGAATAAATTAACATTCATATGAGAAGAATTCAAAAATTTCTCTAATTGAAATTGAATTAAATTTATCAAAAAAAAACAAAGAGAAAGTGATAAGGGTGATCTATCGATAATTACGTTGTTAATAATCGGCGCTAACATTCCTTACATTGTTATGTGCGCGTTCAGGAGAAATGTAATTTTAATATGTAATGTCGCACAATTGAATTTCCTTTTGCACTTTTCAATATCTTTCAATCATCAGTGATTGTTGATTATAACAAGAAAACCATTTTATTAGAACGTACATTCCAAATGAAATAAGTTCCTGTCTATTTCTGATTCCGATAAACTTGAATTGTTAGATATCAAATCGGGAATTTATCACTGAGTTTTCTTCACTGATTCGATCATATCAGTTGCGATTAAAATATTTCATTTCAGTAATTTTTTTAAATTTTATTGTAGTTTTATTTATTTTCGTGAAAAGAAGAAAGATGGAAACCTGAAAGAATAGCATCGATTTCATCGCATATGAAACAAGTAAACAGTGGTGGCGTGTGTAATTTTTTCTGATAAAACAAGGATAATTTTTGCTTTTTTTCTTATTAGGGAAAAAATGAAGTACGAAAGTAAAATTATGATTATATTGAAATAAAAAAGCATTATCAATTACTTTATGAAAATAAAATAGGTCTATTCCGATTAGAATTTCGTTTTTTATTTATCGGAAGTGTTGCATTGTTCATGAATGATGATTTCCCTGAACCGTAGAAGTTCATGTAAATTGTATTTAATTCGTCTGGAACAGATTCTATTGGGACTATAAAATAAGTTCTTGCCTGTCTCTCAGTCAAATAAATTTAAAATTTTCAAGTTACATTATGTGAACTTGACTGAAAATGAATAATTATTTTTCAAAATGTTTTCTGCAAACTTAATAATCTTTTTTTAATTTTTTATCAACTGCAAATTTTTATAGTTTTTGTTGAGGATATATATTGATTATTTGAAATGCTTGAAGTTATTTGTAATAAAACTTTCAAACGAAATTTATTTGAAAGATATAATCGAATAAAAATACTTCTGCAGTTCTTCTCTTTCTTCCTCTCCTTTCTCCCTCTCTCTTTCCTTCTCTCTCACTAATCTTATTTAAACGTCACACCAAACTTGTTGAATGAAAAAAGTTTGATATAAAATACCTTGTCGCACTGCTCCATTACGTAAATTGTTGCGCAAACGTCCAGCGATCATCGTAAACTCACTTCAGATAAATATTTTAACATTGTATCAATTTCGCTTATTGGGACCAGATAATTGTTTGTATTCATTCATTCATAATATGACTGAAAAATGATTGAAGAAATTAATTCCATTTTTTAAATTATCAATCGATTTCAATCGACCGATAATTAAGACATTAATCTTTGTCACAGAGTTCAAAAGGAAAATCTCTCTCATTGAAGCTCTTTTTCCTTTCTTTCTGATTAGTTAAAATTTTTAAAACAATGTACTGAAAAAAATTGTAAATTAAGGATTCATGAAAAGATAAAAACTGACAATAAAATCGATTTGTTCGAAAAATACTGAAATTTAAAAGGAAAAATGAAGAGTTTATTCGTTGAAGGATAAAGCTAATTAAAGTGTTTAATAAAGGAATGAATTCTTGTGAATAAAAATAGCTTAAGCTAAAATGTTTTACGTTAGAATATTGGCTTTAGCGAAGAGTAACAGGCAAGTGAGACTACCAATTTAACTATTTTTGAAGTGGATAGGACATCAAGATGAATAAACATAACTTAAACAATAATAAAGATAGCACATTGATATCAAGCATAAAGCAATGAATGAAACATTCTCGATGTTACTCACTTCAATATTCTTTTGAGAATTTTAACTAACTTTTATAATCTAACTTGGTGAAAACACTAATCAATCTTTTTTTATTAAAAAAAGGTTCATAGTTGTTTAGTTAGAAGAAAAGGAATATATCATGAAATGTGCAAAATACGTTCTCCTCAAGAATTATTATTTAAAAAACAAATGATATAGTAGTGAGAAGCTTAAGCATAGATATAAGCTTTGCAAAAAGTGAAACAATGGAAGATTGAATAGGTGGCAAGAAGAGAAAAACCAAGCTAGCATTAATTTGACGCAATTTAGTCTTTGCTAGTCTTTCGATCTGTGTCTGTGTGTGTGTATGTGTGTGTGTGTATTTGTCTGTGTGTAGTAAAAGTGCTATTTTGGGAAGATTGAGGCGAATAATTGACGAGTAATCAAAATGGATGTTTGGACGAGTCAGTGATTTAACAAGTAATGGAATATTGTTGGTTCATAATTCAAAGAAGAAAAAACAATAAAATGTTACATTTTCAAGCTTCTCTCGAATTCTCGAGGATAACGAAGGTTAGCAATCCTTCAACCAATTTAGTATGCGCATCTTAATGAGTAGGCTTTTTCGAATCTTTGCCAATCTACAGCTTATCTGCTAGATTTCATGAGGTTAGCAAGTTGAATGTAGCAAAAGACATATGATGTTGGTATATTTCCTGAGACATTGATGATATGGGAAAGTTGTCCTATATTGTTAGCTTGTTGATTATTACCGAACCATACACTCATTTTTTCATGCATGCTCGGTTTTAGGCATGTTGGGATAAAGATGTTTGGAAATAAAGAATTCATTTTGTTACCAGAATTATAGCAATCTGGTTAACTCTATTTTTCATTGCCCATAAAATTCGATAGCAGTGAAATATACAATCAAGTTGAATGACTTGCAAATATCTTTCCTTGCTATCTTCTCAATTTAAATTACATGATAACCGTATTTTTCTTCTTCTCTTCATATCAGATTACTTTGAAAATCGAGTTTAACCTATAGTATTTGTTTTATTTGCAAATTGCTTTAATGAAGGAAAAGTTGCTTTTTGAAGGTTTATCTTTGGGATTAATAGTAATGAAATGTTTCAATTTTGAAAATTTGAAAAGTTAGCAACAGTCTCTCTCTTTCTCTAAACTAGCAAAATAGTAAAAAATTTATTGGCGATTTTCAGTTCTCAACAGACTTCATAACTTTACATTATCGAAAAAAATTTTTTTTGAAGAACTATGAAAGAGAATGGTTTTTTTTGTCTGAGAAATTTAATTTAAAGTTAAAATAATCTAAGAAAGTTTGTTGATGTCTTCATTCCTTATCTTCGGATTCTTTGGCTTTCTTTTAAGTATTTTGATAATTCAAAAGTGAAATTTCCGAAAAGTTGCTACATCATATTATCCATTGTTTTTTCCCCTTACATTTCATTTCAAGCTGTCACTTTTCTCGTTGAAAATTGTTAATTACAGAAATCATTCAACGAAAATTTTAAATTAAAATTTTTTAAGCTTTTTAAAAATTTCGAGAAACTTGTTTCAAAGGAAGAATGAATAAAACAAAATGCTGGAAAAGCACTACAAATTCAAAATGTGCAAATCCCTAAATTCTTTATTTTGAAATAATGCAGTTTTTTAAGCTTTGGGAATCTATAAATTATTAACAAAAAAAACAGAAGAATCAAGAATTTATTAAGTGGAAAAATTCGAGAAGTGATAGGAATAAGATATAGCGAGGATAATCGATGCATATGGAAGTAATTGAAGAAGAAGATTCGAGAATGAGTGAAAGTGAGTGCGAAACAGAAAAAGTTTATCTACATTTTGTAAAAAGACATTATTAGTTTCAAATAAGTTTTCTTTTCTTGTTAAGATACCCTGAAAGCTTTTTTTCTTTTGAGCCTAGTAGGTATAAATTTTGCAAATAGATAATATAAATTTGATTATAAGCTTGATCAGAAAATTATGTAAGATGAGGTAAAGATCAATAAATATCACTTCCTGTAGACATATAACAATCTCTTACAATCATCGTTAAATGCAAAATCAGCAACAAAAACAAATTATTCAATTACATTTCACATTAGACGTTCTTACATTCAGATATGACGGATGATTTTTCATCTAAAAAATATTAAATAAGCTAGAAGTTATGGAGTAGACATTTGCGCTTTATAAACGTGGAAAATTATTATTGCACTCAAGATATTTTAATGTGAACATCTATACGGTATTGATTTCATGTCAAATTTAAGTGTAATCAAAAAAACATTAGACTTTTCTGGAAATCGTCCATTTGAAAAAAAAAATTGAAATTAAACAATTAGACTTTTATATAATTAATCTTCAAAACTGAATAAATATTTTCTTTAATTTTTCCTTTTTACAATGCAAATGTGATAGACAGACAACATGATGTTATCGAGATACTCAAATTGGATGGATGAAACAAATTTCATTTCAATTTTCTCTTTCCTACCAATTTTCTCGAAGGAAATGAGCAAAATGATGACACTTTACACTTTTATTTGATTAATTAATTACAATTACACAGTGGAAGTTTGTGAATACAAAAGAAATCGATAAAGAATCAATCAAATTTTCTTCTGCCTTTTTTGAAGTTTAACACACAAAAGATATCTCTGATCCACTCAACAGATATTACTTAGATTTTTGTTCATTCAGTAAAAGAAACAATGGGTCATCATTGCAAATGGATGCGCATTAAATGCTTAATTATGCAACAGATAGTCAGTATTTCATCAGCATTTGTGCAGCAATTCGAAATTGCTTTTTTCAATAAAATAAAGGAGTTATGAAATATCAATTTATATAATGCGTCGAATTTATAAGCTGAAGGATAAAAGAAAAGGGAAATAATTTATGGAATATTTGATGCCTGTAATTACTATCTTTTGAATAGTAATTAAGCGGAAGTAATTGAGAATTAACGGAAAATATCAGAAGCACTGAGAGGATTGTCGTCGATGAATGAAAAAATTATTGCAAGAAGATGCGAATTAGTTTTGTTCAATTTTCAATATATTTCAACATTTCATTGTCACATTCAGTCAACAAAGAAAAAACAAAAAAATTGCTTAAATTGGGTATCAACACTGAAATTGTTACATTAAAATTGCATTTTATCCTACTTGAAAAGAAAATAGAAATTATTTTTTGCTATTTCCTTAGATTTTCTCACAATATCAGAAAAATATTTATGTTAGTATATGTGATTCAAGCATATAAATTTGTAATGATTTCATATTCTAAATCGAGAAAAATTTTTTGATGAAATTAAATTTGCAAAAGTCATGAAATTCAATTTGCATTTGGTCAAGTGCTCCATTTTTTCGCCTTCTTTTTTTAAATAATTTAAATTTGAACATTACAACAATTTTCTGTATCTTTATTTTTTAATATTTGTTTTTTTTAAAAGTGAAACTGTGCTTAATTTTTTCACTTAAATGTTGCTTTTACTTTTCACTTTAGAGGATTCTAAACTTCATTTTAAAACGCTAGAATGAAAGCAAGCGGAAATTTAAGCAATCTATCCTTACTCATTCCATGTTTAATGTTTAATTCATTTCAAATAATTTTCTCTTTTATGTTTTAATTAATTCAATATTTTTGATGGAATTTAATGCATTAAATAATACTTCTCTTAATTTCCGGTGTGGTAAACTTCATATTTTGATCTTTCTGATATTCATGCAAATTCATGCATCCATTTATAACTTAATAGAGACAATTGATAAGAATATCACTCAGTTTATTTCAATTAATTTTTATAAATTATGCTGCCTGTTCGTCTCGTGAAGATCTAAAATATATCATTTGCAACTGATTGGAATTTGATTCATCTTCTTTGGCAATCAATCGACAAACCTATGATTGCTGCATAACTAAAAATCTTTTTTGCGAATTGCACCAGAAAATTGAAGTTCAACAGAAATTGCAATGTGACTTTTTTTTTCTCTTAATTATACAATGAGAAATGTCAAAGAAAAAAGTTCGATAAACAATGTGAAAAATTGGATAAAGCCTCTGATTACACGAAGTATAATTTGGATACAACTAAACTAAAAGGAAAAATTCGCTATCGACACAATTTGAAGTCGTATCATAGGTAGCTAAATTAATTAGTGGAAACCTTATATTTAAAAAAAGATCATTCAAATTTCAAAAATCAAATGGATTTTGCGATTTTGCACTTTATCGACCAAATTTTTTGACCATAGATTTGTAAATTCAAAAAAAAGGCACAATACTAAGTAGAAGTTACAATCAGATGAAAAATAAATATGACGAAAATTAATTCTAAGCACACAATAGACAACACAATTTTTCCGGATAACCCTGATTTTCAGGAGCAATTTCTGATAACTGATACTTGAAAGAAATGTCATGTAAACAAATTTATTTTCTAGCTCAGAGGGATCCACGAGTTATCAGAATCGACATCATATAATATCGATAGAGCCGGTTGTTGTGATCGCGATGCAATTGAATTTGGTGTAAAATCTTGGTGTAAAAAAGATTATTCTGTATTATTTATATCTTTTCTTTATTTCATCAAGAAATAAAGTTAAAGTTAACATGTCTGCACTCCACAGTGCTGGAAGTTACATAAAAACTCAAGGTTGGGACATTTTAGGAGAATGATTTAAAAATGATAAGAAAAAGTAAATAAAAGTAACTAATAAATAAACCTTGATTCAGTCTTTCAGATATTTAAAAAATGCAAAATGAAGTGAGGTGCTGTTGAATTTCCACTAGGAAGTAATTAAATTCTAATGATACTCAGCTTTAATTATATTATATACTATGAAAGGAATAAATATATTGCAACCTTGCTAATTGCATTTGCATGAAATTAGTAAAGTTACATTTTAAGTAATAAGGTGAAGCGTAAAATTTATTCGAATTTCTTTGTATAAAGAAAACGAAAACTTTGAGATAATCGTTCAGTGATTTATCTTCCCAAAGTCATTTTCAAATGAAAATAATTTAAATGGCAATATTTCCGAAAAAAAGTCATATAAGCTTGGTTGATGAATTTTGATTTGATAATTGATCATTTGTCAAACTTGAATACTTCACATTGTTGCTTCAAGAAGAAAAAACGAACTGTGTGAACTATTTGATCTAATTAATGATCGAAAATGAGACAGACGATAAGCTCTAAAAATAAATATAATTACAAACCCAATGATTTAGCTCGTTTCGTCGAATGGGCTTAAAATTTTAGTCTTACTCCTCACAATTAACCTAAAAATGCTTCATTTTAATTTACTCTTCACTAAACTAACTGACTAGCATTGACGTTTGAATAGAAAATGATAATTTTCATTTTCCATGCAATGATTCCCAGCTATTTAACTGAGAATAAAAATTTTTTCTTATTTTATGAATAATTCATGAAAATTATCAACAGTTGAGGACTTAGAAGAATGAAAATTGTTGGAATATTACATGTTTTTTAAGAGATAAGAACTGCTTAAATTGGACGGACTAAAAATTTGCAAATGTCTCACATATTGTGCTCAACTTAACAACGCTTACAGAAAACATGTAGCATTCATCAGTTACTATTTTATAAGAGAAAAGATAGGAATAGCAATTCGAATAGCAAAATTGCTAAATGAAATTCTTCCTCTAAAAATAGAGAAAAGCTGAAAAAATCTTTCCTTCAACTTGAACTAAGCCTTATTTCCTATTTTTTTGTATGATGTTTCTCTTTTCATAAATAAAGCGTATCAATCATAAAGTTTTAAATTTCAAAAAATTTATCAAACAAAATGCTATGTTTGAAGGTCTTGACAAACTTTCCGACAGCCCAAACAAAATTTTCACATCAAAATTGAAAATGTCAAATTGAAAATGTCGATAATAAGGCAAATGATTTCAATCGGAGCATCGGTTTGCAATTCGTGATTGATGAGAATTTAGCGAACAAGTGGTGCCGTATCGCACTAGTTATCATCAAGATTAGTCTAAATCACTAAATCAATTTTTTTTCTGCATAAGCATGGAGTGTTGAGTTTGAAAGAATACATCCTATCTCAGGCTTGAGCATTTTCATGAACAATCGTGATTATCCTGAAGTAATAAAATTATCACTTAATTTTTATAAAGATAAGAAAATTGCATTATTTTTATAGCTTCCTTTTTCACATAAAACGTTTTTTCTAACATTTGGCCAGTTAAATCTAAAAAAAGTAATTTTAATGCTTTCTAAAAATCCATTTTGAGAGTAAAAGGATTTTCGTAAATGTCGAGAACCCAAAAAAATCACCATTCTCTCTTTTTGTCAAAACATAAGATTTCATGGCTGCAATCTTTCATTGAAACAAATTGCACTTGAGAACTAGGGAAGCGAAATTTTTTTTAATGAGATAAATTACTTTAGATGAGATTTACTTTTGCTGGTAGCTTAGGCTATAACTCATCATAGCTTAAGATAATAAATCTGGAATGAAATTTTTGGGAAATGAGTTTTATTGACAGCAAAGTTCAGATAAAAAGTAGAAGAAAAAAATGGAAAGGAAAAAAATTTTGTGACTCATAAAAGTGCATCTTCTAGTAAATGGAGCAAAGAAAGATGAAAAAGCCCAAGCACTCATTACTTTAAATTTCCTTATTTGATTAAAATAATAATCATTATCATCGGTATAATCTGATAATAATAATGAAAGTCGTAAATAGTGGCTGACGAAGTTGCAGCTTTATAACTATCATTTATTATAATCAAGTAATCTTCCAAAATTCAATGGCTTTCTCTTTCAATACTAATATTCTTGGTTTGGTTTTACAAAATATTACAAAAATAATTTCTAATTCTCTTCCAATCCATATCTGAATATTTTTATTTCTTTAATTATTTCAACATAATTAATATTGCGATACTATAAAAAGACATTGAAAAATTGTAGTTCCAGGATCGTTCCGCCGCTTAAATAATTTAACAATTCACCGTTGCAGAGATTACCGTTAGTACTAATAACTTGAAAGCACTTATAAGGAATTCAATGGCTATTTATTTAACTTGCTAAATTTATGATGAAGAAGTATATTTATCATCGCTATTTATCATTTTTACTTATCACTAATTGTTGTTATTAGCCATTATTATTAATTAAATTAATTATTGATTGTCATTTATTGTTATTAATTGCTACTATCAATTATTGACAACTTGATTAAATTAATTATTAATTAAAAATTGTTTATTATTAATAAATTATTAACATCATATTAAAATTTATTAACATTATTGTTGTTATTATCAAATACATTATCTTGATTAATATTGAGTTATTTTGGTTAAGTAAATCAACTCTCCTATTTTTAACTACAACCTTTATAACTCCGTTAAACTTGATAGCATCTTGGAAAATTTCATATCATTTTCAAGTACAGAGAAATTAATGAACTATAAGAAAGATGGCGCATTTGAATTCATATAAAGTACTGCCAAAAAGGAAAATAAAAATGAATGACTGAATGAGGAAATTAAATGAATGGCATATTTGAGATCTCGACTCAACTAGTTCTTTTTCAAACTCACATTTAGCATTAATTGAAGAACGAATGGGAAATAATCTGTGGATAACAACACAGAAAGAATAAAAATTAAATGAAAATACGAGTGAATAATATTAAAGATACCTTGAAGATGATATTAGCTGGATAATAATAAATCAAGCTCATTGTAGTGCTAATTAACTCGAAAAAAGTTGGGCCTTATCATTATGATTGGTATATACTGTAATAATTAAAATTGCTAAGAGAAATATCATACCAAATTGAATATTTGAAATTAAGTTTTAATCATGTCAAAAATCAATCTAAGAACTTGAATCTCATCGGGAATCAGTCTTATTTTCAATTCAAAAGAGCATTACAAGCAATGGATTCTTTCCAGTTGTGGTTTTGAAAAATGTTCAATTTAAATATCGTCGCACTTTCAGCGTTAAAAAACTGTACTCCGATGATTGTTAACATTGTCTGTTTTGAAAAATGAACAACACATTGAGAAGTGTTTCCTTTTGTGTTTTTAGCATTCGGAAAATTAATTGTTTCTCATCACTCACCATGCAATTCCCACTCGTTTTGCTAATCATTTCCTGTCTCTGTTCCAATTATAATGTCTTTGAGTTGCATACTTTCTGTAAGTCATTTTTTGTATTAAATCGGTCAACTGTAAAAATCTCAGGATTTTGGTCTCAGTTGGAAAAGCTTACATTATATGAAAATCAGCATTTGCTGTTTTCGTCGTCACTACAGTAGAAAAACAGAAAAAAATCCAAAATACTCGTCATTTCCCATAAGGATAACTTTAGTTAACAAAGACACTTCTTTCCAGGTTTTGCTCAGTATGACAGGATCGGAAACACATATGAACAAATTCGGGATGCTGACTTTTATAAGAAACCAGGTCTGACTCCATATCTTTTCCAATATCTTGGCGTTTTTATGTAATAATTATATTAAAAAGAACTAATTTCAGGTCACAAATATCCCGAACGCATAGGATTATATGGTGAGGAACAAAATAACAGGAAAGGTACCGAAAGATTAGTTTAAATAGAGAATCCGTAGGAGAGAAAATTACTCGATCTTGAGTTACATACTAGTTGAAATAGAATTCGACTTCTGAAGAATTTTCGAATTTTAGGATTTTTCTCAAAGCACAATAATCCTCGCAGTGAAAATGAGCTATTCAACCTTAATAACAATAACAACGACCAAAATCTTTCCAATGTTAATAAAAACGATTGAAGAGCTGCTTTGTTGAACATTTGCGAAAAGAATTTGAATTTATCATAAATTGGAGCTAAAAATTATACAAATATACAAACCGGAATAAAATGATGATTATTTAATAATGTCAGTATTAAACAGCAACTCGAACAAAACTGCTTTCTAAAAAAAGGTTGAAATTAAAACTACACATACTAATTTACATTAATTAAGGATGCAATAAATGTGTCCAAAATTTAATTCACGCACAGATATCAGAATGCAATAACTACGTTTCCAATCATATAGTCGAGGAGCCTAGAAAAAACAGAATCGGTCGTTACTTGACTGTAAGCATTCACAAATACCAGGTAATTTTTCCGAACCATATGCAAATTTTTTATACATATATATTAAAACTTACAACATCAAAGTCGATATGTTTGAGCATGTTGTGTATGGCCATCAAAAACAAATGTATTATCGATGCATATATACTGATGTGTAATTAATTTTATTACTTCTTGAGCGGTGATACCACCAATCAACGAAGCAATAACATGTAGTTCAGAAGCACCATAACGACACATTTCATCGATTGCTATCTGGGGGATTTTTTCTAGCATTTCGCTTCTATCCTCTAACTGAAAAAAAGCTTGAAAATTTAAGGACCTAAAAGCACAGAGCACTAATGTAGATTGAGGATGGGCTCTAAGGGTTTTAAAATTGACAATTAGTGAATATTCCTTACAGCACCAAAGACTTCTTTGATAATAAAGTAAAAATACATTTTTTACATGAAGAAAAAAGAAAATCGAAATTAAAATTTTTCTCTCGAAGCTACTTAGTGAACCAACAGTGTTACAACTGCACATTAATCGATAACCTATATAATAAAATTTATATGGCTTATATAACTTATATAATTTTAGTTTTAACTTGCTATCGGTTTTTTGCTAAAAAAAACTCATATGATTCTGTACAGTAAAGAAACCTTAGACAACGTGAAGAATTTATGCAATACTTAAAATTAAAATAAGCTGAAATTTACTATCAAACACACCATTCTTCACCGGGTGGTATTTAATACAGTTTCAGGTCTTAAATTTAAAATAATCTAAGAAATATCTGATTAACTTATTACACACAAACATTCTGGAATATTATCTTTGAGGGAAAAAAAATTTCATTAGATAAATCGAGGGATAAAAAGAACGTACTTCAATCTCTGTGATCAAATCAACTACTCTTGCTTTAAGGTCATAAGCATCTATAGTGCACGGCACACCATTTGTTCCTGGGAAACGCGATTTTTCGGAGTGAAACCTTAAATATAATTATTACGCTCGCTAACAAAAAATAAATGACGAACAAAGCAAACTAAGTTCTTATCAGACTTGTAGGAAAGTCAATAGTTTAAACTTCATGCATCCCTAAACAACATATGAAACGCAACAGAAACAATAAACCATATGAGAAAAAAGTATAATTACCTGTCGATAGCTCGCAATAAAATATACCACACCGCTGGTGATATTTCAGGAACACCTGTTACGGAATGAGGTGACAAGTTGGAATTTCGTATATCATTGAATACTTCCTGAGAATTTGTAAAATCAATCATTACTCGGATTCTTTATTACATTGTTGCACATAAGATTTCCAATACACTATTGCAGTTTCATGATTAAATCAAACCTTCAATGACGACTTCATTTCTTGAGCAATGGTTGTTCCGTTTTGTACTCGTAAGAAGGCAGCCTTCTTGCAGAAAAATTCGCAGTCAGAAAATTTAATGATATCAGTTGATATACCTCGTTCCGAGAGAAACGCGTGAAGATAACTCATTAACTATAAATCCAATCAGAGTATATAAATACCGCTACCCCTGACCAATAATCATTGTCTCTGATACACAAAGAAAAGTCATCTTTCGAAATTTAAATTCTTGAACTGATGTATAAAAGTCAGAAATTCTAGGACGAATAATTAGTGCAAATAGAAAGCTTCAACTCTTAAACTGTTTGGAACAGAAATTTAAACCTCCTTTGCATCTTGTTTGGCCTTGTCTCGAAACGTTGTCGCTAAAAGAACATAGCTTTCCGAATCACTAATCATATCTGGCAAACTACCTCGTACAGGCAGAACTTTATGGATGGTGACAAAATGTCGTAGGGCTGCGGTCAACAACCAAAATCGTGCCAGATCTGGTTGTCGTGCTTTCGGATGATTTAATAACTCTTTTACCCCCAGTGGTATCTGAAAAATAAGAAATTTTGAGCTGAAAATATTTTAAATCTATATTCGTCAAAAATTATTGATCCATATCAAAAATACAACCGCTGTTTTTTTCAATGAGCGAACCATTGCGGTCTGACCTTCGATAAAATTTTCTTCTCGCATGGATCCATTTTCCGGATGAGGCATCCGCATTGACATAAAAATCTGAAAGAATAATCAAAGACTTCGCCTTACCAATTTTAGAAAAAAGTAATAAGGTTTTGGAGAAGAGTAAAACTAACAATAGTAATAGATGAGGAAATTTAAAAGAAAAAAGAAATATAGAAGTTGAATCTACAAAGTTAATTTGGAACTAAATATTTCAATACATACTGTCTCAAATGTTTTCCTTTTTTCACGATTATCGGGAAAATCATCTTCGCCATATTTTTCTTTCCATAATGCAAGTGCTTTCAGAAATAAAATTAAATATGGTATGTGGGAATGTATATCGTAATTCATCCCATTTAGATCTATCGATTCTGCCAATTCAGATAATGCCAGAAATGGACAATCGAGCCTGAATACCATAAAATGTCTACCAGTGTGACTTGTGACCATGTCTGTTACCACGCCTGTGGATTTCGAATTCATCTTAACCCCGTCTATTTTTTATCAATCCAGTTTGGACTTCTTGCAAATGTCAATAAATTAATTCTCAAGGATTCTACAGGATTTAACGTAAAAAATTTGAGAAAGATAAGTTGGAAAATCTATTCCTTATAAATATTAAAAACTGATGCTACCTTAAATCTGGTGGTATATTCTCTTCGTGTGTATCAATAATTGTGTGTTCCTGAACGGAAATTCGTACGAATCCGACAAAACCGTATGCTCTGCAATCAAAATTTTTTAAGTACCGTTTGAATCAATACGTTCTTATAAAGAAATTGAATTATACCGCTATCCTGATAAATTAGAATTTCAAAATATAAGGATGATGAAACCTGTAGTTCTAAAAATCAGTAAATTTGAAATTCATTCTAATTCCTCGAAGTCTGATTAAATCATTATATCAAATATTTTTTGGCTCTATATAGCCATAAATTATAAATATGTCTAAGAACTCTTTCGAGTAAGGATTCTAACCTTGCATAAACAAAAGGTATATTTTTTTCAAACAAAAAGTCATTTATTCGTGTAGCAACATCAATATTCAAATTGCATCCAACAATAACAGCAAACTGCCTTAAAAAATCCATGTCTCTGGTAATAATATCTTCAGGATTCCCTAAATCGAAGCTTCCTTCCACTGATGGATTTAGTTCCTGGAAGATATCGAGAAAAGACATTCATTCTATTCTGTAAGCATTTTTAAGAATGATACTGAGATCGAATGGCTCTTCATTTACATTACAATAGAGAACATTTAAACACGTTCAAGAGAACTATATACCATAAGCATTCGTAGTGCAACTTTCGCTCTTGGTTGATCGACTTCATCGTTAACGAAAAAATTATTGCCTAAATCTGGCTTGCATATGATAGCAGAATCGATGATATACACAGACTTTATACCAGCAAGTACCAAACTTTTGATAACTTCACATCCCAAAGTGGATGCGCTTAGTACGCAAACACTTGCATGCCCAATACAAGACTGACCCTCATCACCCCAAAGACGAATTTGCCGATCATACCGTGCATCATCTTGCGTCATTTTTGTTAGAGCCTGTTAATCTGAAACTGCTGTTTAACAAAGAACACTGAAGAAAAATTCTACTCCATAAGCTTTTGTACACTTGACGAAAGAAATTACTAAATTGCTATTGAAATAATAATTTACTAAATTACTATCGAAAACTAAAAAATTACTAAATTACTATTGAAATAATGCATGATTACAAATAAAATTAAATTACTGAGATGAATATATAGAAACACAAAAAGTCCCGCAACAGTATGTACTACCATTGGGTGATTTCTGTGTTAATACTGGATGAGTGTTTGTGACAGATTAAAATATTACATTTGGTTCATAAAAATTAAAACTTGCTATAAAGTAGAACAAAGCATTCCCTGATGCTTCCTCTTTCTTACTGTTAACGCATTAATTTGATTACTGCTTTTTTGATCTCTAAGATCACGTATCACCATCATTTTTAGCAATTCTTCAATTATCTCGTCAGCTATTTCTTTCACTCTCATTAACTGTACCGACTATATTACATTTTAAATTCCCTTACCTATCGAAAAAGTGCACAACATTACGAATCCTGCTGCTTCACCAAACACCACTTTTCGTCACTCCCGAAAAGATATCCCGAAAGATCTCATTACAATTTTTGCCCCGATCAGTTCTAGGATGTAAAGTCCAACAAAAACAGATCAGTTGCATATTCGTCGCATGCTATGAAAAGTTCCGAATTAAATTTCGTTCATAAATTCTGGCGGGGTTTTGAGACGCAGTAGGGGAGGGGGAGGGAGGCGGAGATAAACTTCTCAAGTGAGAGGTTATTTTAAATCATTGTTTGCATCCCGATATACTAGGGAGAAATAAGACGGGAATTCAAATCCGGTGATTTTACATACGTTTCAAGATTTGCATATAGTGAATTTCAATACTTTCTCTTCTGTGTTTGTCAGATGTCTTGCTGTAAATGAAGTATGGAAATAAAAATTGTAACAAAAATCTTAAATGTGTGAGCATATTCCAATAAAAAATTATGTTCAACGATTTACTGCAAATTATTCAACCATGCCAAGAAATGGTCTAACAAATTTAACTCACATATGTGTTACAGCTAAAGAACCTAACGAACTGAGTTACTTATTTAAAATCAATCATATAATAACTCTTCTCTGCATCAAATTTCCTCCTCATTATGTCCACTGTTTTCTGAATTGGGAAATTGCAAATAGACGTGTTAACAAAAATTAGAATCTAAAAATTTTCTGATTAGATTGAATTCAGCTCAGATGTTTTCGAATTTTGCACTTTAGGAAAATATGGTTTAAAATTTTACCCTTAAGAAATATTAACATACGTAGTGCGTTCCGAACGCCTCGTTTTTCCATAATACGTTCTGAAGCGTTAATTCTAAACACTTTTAAGCTTTGATTTATCAAAGGAAATAATTTATATAAAAAGTGATACTGTTAAAGCAATACGAATTTTTCGATCCTCTTTTCTCATTAAAACAGTAGTATAAAATTGGTAAGTGACCGTCACATTCACTTTACTTACGCGGAAAAATTTTTTTCCAAAAACATCCTGCAACATTCCATCACTATCATGAACATGAATACTTTATTAATGAATATATCAGCAAAAGAGAAAATTGGAGATTTTTAGCTTTCGAGTTCAAAGTTCTTTCTAGATTGTAATAAAACTGACAATAGGCGAATGATGATGGGAAAGAAAAAAGAGGAAAGGGTGAGGGAGAAGTATGAGAAGGAAACGTTTTGGCCTATCGGAGGAGGAGACTAATTCGCAGATCGATTTTTAACTGCGTCATCTGAAATTGGGTACTAAATATATGGAAAAGCTTTCCCTATATAAAAGTATGGAATTACTTCTCTTGCTTCGTCTTTTGTTCATTTTTTGGAGAAAATGAACCTTTTTCGGTTCACAAGAGCTTGCTCATTTTCTGAGCATTTTCATTTTTAAAGATACAAATTTGAATTTCATATTTGTATATTTCTATTTTTTTTAAATAGCTGAAAATAGCAGGGAATTAATATATATCTTTGTATTTTAGAACGAAGCTTTGTCGAAGTTTTGCAGATTTCAGAAATTATTTCAATATTTAGATAAGTTGTATAGTAGCTTTTGATTTTATTTCGATATCTTCTGATTTTAATTTATTTAATAGATTTTCAAGAACTGATGAAGTTTGAACATTGTATTTTTCTTTCATCATAACTACCTAACATCAGTGCGCTTCTTTCCAGGCGAATATCCTCTAATGTTAACGCAAGTGATATTATATCGTTCTTTTTGCCATTAAATATAAAGAGAACTTTAAATCTTTATGGAGGATTCTTCATTTAGTGCATTCTGCTGAAGTTTGTACATATATCATGCTTATTACATTGATCAGGTGTTATGTATAACATTTTTTTGCTTGAAATTCGGAACTTGCACTTGTCGCATAAGATTGTACGATTTACAAGATATTTTATCGCATCAATTTCAACAAATACATATATAAGCTTAACGAAAACTTTTCTTTAATTTTTAAGATTTGACAAAGTTGTTACATTTTCAGATAATTCTATTGTATGTATATAAAACTATCAATTCTTGGCAGATTGAAAACCACGCACTTCGGTTCGAAGTGTATGACGTTATTAGCATTATTGAGTACTTGTGCGGTTATCAGTGGACAGCACAGTAAATATGGGATTTTATCGAATCATACGTAAATTATCATTTTGTTGCATGTTTTTTTTTCTTAAAACATTACTGTGAGAGTTCGTTTAGAGAAATAATGCATTTCTGTGCAAAAACCATCATCAAAAAGGAACGAAACGACACTAACTTATTTTATTCATCTTCTAGTTTATTAATCTTATTAAATTATGCTACAAAATAACGGCGTGAGATTGCTTTTTTTGAGGATGGTATTTTTCTCACGGTCCATTTTTCAAATGTTTAATGTACAATGCAATTTTATAAATAATTCATCAATCATAATTCTGAAATTTATTTGAAAATTATTTAATATGTTATATAATCATGTAAGGCAATTATTTAAAAATTAATTTTTTTTACAATTTAAAGGTTCTTCTTGCGTGATGAACCTGTTTTCAAGGATAAAAATGAAGCTAAGAGGGATCAAATTTTGGAGGATTGGCCAATAAAGGAGGATAAAAGATGCACCAATGACGCACTAATTATTACCGAACTATTACGCGATTACGATAAACATAAAATACCTGGTGGTAACAACGTACGAGTTTCTGTTGAGGTATCTCTTTATAGGATTTGTATTAGTCTGATAGAATGCAGAAGTAAAATACCTGAAAGATATAAAGCAAATATTTCTTTTTATTCTCGGTTTAGTTAAGATTTTTGTATGTCTTCAGATTTGGGTTCAGGAAATTTCAAAAATAATTGAAATAACAAGTGAATTTGAGTTAGACATTTATGTAACGGAGAAGTGGATTGATCCATCGCTGGCTTATGATCACATGAATCCCTGCAAAAAGTAATTTCTAAATTATTTTCACTATCGGAACAGATTTTATTCCTCAGAACAACAAAATTCAATTGTAAGTTTGTAAAAGTTTTGACTTTATGTCTGATAGTGCTGAAATCATCTTTGATTTCAGGAATATATCGGTAGATGGTGGTAAAGTATTACCTCAGATATGGAACCCTCATGCATGCTTTGTTAACAGTAAAGACGCTTCAATCCATCACAGTCCTTTCAGTAATATTTTCTTACAGATTTATAGCGACGGTAATGTGTGGCATAATTACAGGTTTGTTTTTAGCAGAATAAAAATTATAACTATGATATTCCTTGAATCATTAGAAAATTAAATGATAAAATCGATGAATGTGTGGTTTAAAAGCGAGCATTAAAAAATTTTTCAGAAACTTAATTGTAAGCATTATTCATCTGAATTACTTTTGCTATGATATATCAAATATTCATACTAAAGCCCAATTATTTCATTACTTTAATACTAATCACCAATTATGATATTCCAAATCAACCGTTGCTTAAGATTTTTCAGAATTAAATTAACAGGCCCTTGCCTTAATGCTTTACGAACTTTTCCAATAGATAAACAACGTTGCATGTTATTTTACGAATCATTCAATCATAATTATGATCAGGTCCTTTTCTTGCTTTATAAAAAATCAATTCTTATTGGTGATGGTTAAAATACTGACAACAACTTATTCGGTATTTCAATAACAACTACAACACATAATCAATATTCATTCACAGTTATTTTCCGAAATATTTCTTCCCTGTATTAATAAGAGAAGTGAATTGAGTTTGAAATCAAATAAAGAGATTATTTGATTTTTGGGTCGAATATTTTATATAATTAGTATAAATGTAGCATTTTAGGTAGCAATGGAATGGACAGAAACAGCTCCACCGATAACAATTATGAAGAAAAATATAACACTACCTGATTACATACTCGTTGATTATACAGCATCAAGTATTAGACGAGTTAGTCTATAATCAAATTATTAGAAAAGTTTAATTGGTATTCCCTAATCCTTCACCATTTCATATTCATATTGTTCTTGTCTCATTTTTATTCAAAGAATCACCTCATTTGTGTAAAGTTTCCTTTATTTCAAATAAACTCTATCAGTGAGTAAAAAAGAATCATTTGATAATTGCCATTTGCATTGGAAAATGCTCTTCGATTAATTTGACATTTTTCATTGCTTTTTATTATTCATTTCTTATGGCACGATTGTTGATAAGAAGAATTTTTTTCAGCTATATCCGCCAGGAATGTGGAATGAATTAGTTGCTACTTTTACATTCCAACGTCTTTATGGTTTCTATATATTACAGGTTAGAAATGATAGCGTTTTAATATAATCTACTCTAAAAAATGCAAAATTTAAATAATGAGAATTCAATTTTTCCGAATCTTTTTCAATGTTAATGTTGGATGAGAAAAGCATTTTCTTATATCGTTCCTTTATTAAAAATTTCTCGAAGTAGATTTTTTAGCTTGATTTCTGCAATTTTTATTTCTCAAAACATTTAAATGTTTTATATTTCAGGTTTATGTGCCTGCATACATTTCTGTATTCATATCATGGGTAAGTAGATAATGTTTAATTTTTGCTCAAATTGAAAGGAAAATTTTTAAATAAACAGTCTTACATTCTTATGAAGCTGTCTTGGCGCTAAAGCGCATTATCCGGTTTTCCTCAGCATTAGTTATGTAATGATAATTTCTCTTTGGCTACTGATGTGCAAATTTTGCACATACCATTCTGTTTAGGCTTATTTTGAACTTCCATATGGGTCATGCTGCATCTACTCTGCATATATCGAAATTCACAAATTTCCTTGCTATAACTCATAATATCTCGGAAAGAAAGATCCTGTAGATCTAAATATATTATATGTTATGCAGGTTTCATTTTGTGTTGGACCTAATCTTCCTTCACGAACAATAGTTGGTGTGAATTCACTTCTTGCCCTAACGTAAGAATCTTCATCCATTTACCTGTTTAAAAAATATTAGAAGTCTGAGAAATAAAATGAACGAAAATCTTTTAGTGATATAAATGGTGAAGTTGGACAGTGGTGGAGACAACTAATTTAAATAAAGAAGCTATATTTTGTATAGGAAAAGTCGTAGCAGCCTATGCTTCATTATATAAATTTATTGTAACTTGATTTCACTACTTTTATTTCAGATTCCAGTTCGGATCTGTTGTAAGCAATTTGCCTAAAACAAGTGACGTCAAAGGTAAGTTACACTTATAATTATAGAATATTTAAAAGTTAGTCTGATGTCTCTGTCTTTCTTAACGTTTTTTTCTCGGATGTATATTTCAGCAATTGATGTCTGGATTTTAAGCTCAATGGCTTTCATATTTGCGTCACTAATAGAACTCGCTGCAATAGGATATATGAGGCGGAATGGATCAGCTGTTACAGTTAGGTCTGTTTTTTAATAATTGCTAGTTCCTGTGCGCTGAAAATTAATGAATAAATAAAAATCTACTAACTAATATAAAAAGTTCAAATTTTAACTGTGGTTAATTATAAATCATTTTTTTTCACAATGAGAAAAACTTCTTCGCAATTCTTTGAAAATTTCAGATGTAACTGTTCGATATTTTGCTTGCAGTGTCCTATATGGACAGCAAATAAATTAGATAGGGTAAGTTCCTTACTAAATATCATCATTTCCGAAATTTTTAGTCAAAATTTAAATAATAACAAATCATCAATTATAATATTCCAAATCATCGTTGCTTAAGATTTTTCAGAATTGAATTAACAGGCCTTTGCCTTAATGCTTTACGAACTTTTCCAATAGATAAACAACATTTAAATAATATAAAATTTAAGTAATTTTAGATATCATCGATAATATTCCCAGCTTGTTTTGTTGCGTTTAATATATGGTATTGGTTTTTCTTCCTTGGGTGAGTTCTTTCTCATATTTTTCAATTGTTTAATTCCAAAAAAGTTTTTTCTAGCACTTCCTAATTCTTTATAATTAATAGATTTTTAATGCACTGAGCGACTATCTTATTTATAATTTTATATTGTTAATTAACGAAACGCAGCATAAAGGCCACTTTTAATTTCCTATCCGAATTATTCACAAAATTCTGGTGAAAGATCTATTAAACTTTTTTTGTTGATTTATTCTGTAAGTCACTAATTTTTAGTGATAGAATTAAAGGGACACTATCATTATAACTAAATGAGAATTCAAACCCTAATTCTCTTAGTGTTTCACTACTCATTAATTTCATCTCTTGCATATTAACCCTTATTCTCACTTTAAACATCATTTATAATGCGATTAGCTTCAATTTCCCATATTTACTCTAGTACTTCACATATGGGTTTAGCATTCTTAATAAGGTCTACTCGTTATCTCCTTCCCCAGTTTGCGTTTCTTTTTACATTTTTAATCATGTGAAACACTTTTTTTTCTTTACCGGTGAAATTCCGCAAGGAAATCAAGAGGAAGTGGTAAAACAATATTTGAAAATTCATCCAATATATTAAATAACTTTCTTGTCATGCAAAGGTTAAATTTGTTTTGTCAAAGTATAAACTATATAAATTTCAGGCGAATAAATTAATGTAAGCAAAGAAGTTTTGGTTTTTGTGATATCTTATATAAATTTATTTCATTAAAAAAATGCAATATTGTTATTCAGGTGATTATTAGAACCAATAAATTTCTCTCAATACAACTCACTAGCAAAATAATCATTTTTCCAAATATATCCTGATATGTTTGTTAATTACGAGTTGAAGGATGGAGAATTGAGAAGCCTCTCGATCTTTTTTTTAAGTCTGCCAAATTTCATCAAAATTGCTTCTGAAGCTAGATATCAAGTCTATTTACGCAAGTATCTCTCTTTTGACGCAGTTTACTACTGAAGAAAATTCATTGAATCACAATAATTTCAAAAAAAAGAAAAAATATTTTTTTGAGATTACACAAAGCGAATTATCAATAACCGTACTGCAAATTGAAGTTCTAATTTACCAGTATTTCTCATAAACCGCGAAAACGATCCTTTCAGCAGAGGAGAGTGGGTATTCCATGGTTGAATTGATGGTAATCATCGGTTATTTTACATAATTAATTAATTGTGGAAATATCATTTAAAAAACGAAGTGTTAAATAAAATGGAGAAATTTCATATTGTTTAAAATCTGGAATGAGTAATGATCAGTTTGTGTCATTATTTTTATTAATCGTACAAACCCTAGTAGATTTAACTATACAAACATATCATTCTTTTTGTGTTCAATTTTAGCTATTCAGTAATGATATGAACTAATTAATAGCGCTTATAATAGTCAAATAAAATTCAGTTGTGAATAAGATTTTGGCATAATTGTCATTTAAATTAATTATCAATTATTTCACTCATCAGTACATATGTGAAAGTTTTCATTTCATGAAAAATTTTATTTATGTATTATTCATGCTTGAAATTGTTCATGAAAACCAAATTTTTTAGAATACCTGTGTAATCAAAGTATTGTTATAGCTATGAATTACATTGAATAAAATAATTTTTCTCCCTATCATCGGCTCTCTTTTCAAATATGATCATTACTTAAC
>JABVXU010000278.1:0-72120 GCA_013365365.1 Cruorifilaria tuberocauda
CTAATCATCTAAATATATATATATATATATATATATATAGATAGATAGATAGATAGATAGATAGATAAAAACTAAATAAAACTTTTAAAGAATAATAAAACGAGCAATAATCTGAGGCTTCCTGATTTCTTAGTTTAATATATGTGTACAAAGAAAAATTTTATCACTATTGGTATATATGTTGATGGTATATAAATTTGACAAAGAATGAACTAGGGATATATGTGAAATATGCTTGATTTAATGATAAAACTGATTTTTGTACAAATGCTTCATAACTTTCCTGTCTAATATGTTATATTCCTATTATTTCATATCTGATCACTGATCATAGAGTCTACGATTATTATTACTAGGGAAGACCTCGCTATTTTACACGCAACACAGAGAATTTCTTTTAATTCGCTGATATACTACGAACTCGGAGCTATTCGATAGCTTTCGAAATACTCTTGATAGAACGAAGGAAAGTGTATTCTGTAGAATGGGTCACTAAAATAAATTAGAAACCATTAGGTACAGGTAGAAGGGGATGGATTCGCGATTTTTATATTGCGAAGAATAGTGAAGAGTGTCTGAGAGTTTTGCTCGAACTCAAGAAATGTTATGCTATATGATGAGGCTAGTTAGTTCCTTGATTACTTGTTAAATTGACTGGAATGGGTATGAACATTGCAGATTTTTTCGCTATATTAGGAGTAGAGACTTCAATGTAGGTGCTCTATAACTATGACGTAAGTTATAGAAAAAAGAGTCATTTTGTTGGTTTTAATATTTGTAGATTAATTTATGTGCAATTTACGATAATCATTAGAAAATTCTTTTAATTCGTTAAAATTTGTTCACCATCTATTCAACGCTAAAACAATTTTTTACACTGTCTGCAGTGGTCCTATAAGAAACCCCATATAAAACCCGGTATATTATCGGAAAAGACAAATTTGCTCTTCGCACGCTGATTATATAGATTACTATTAATTAAAAGATTCCCGAGAATAATATACCAAGTTTTCACTATTCATGTCAACAGTATAAGATAATCTGTGGCGACGGCAGCACCGTTATTAATATATTTTTCCAGTTATGGATTAATAATTCGCTACTTATATGATCGTGAATAACGTGAATTAGATTAAACATGAATTAAATCAGATCAAAACTAAATTGAACCGATATCATTTTATTCACTTATGCAAAGCCATATTGTTATCACAAAGAGATAGAATTAAATGAAATGTGAGAAAATAATTTAGGAATGCCACGAACATACGATGAGGAATGCAGCTATATTGAACGTGTTACAGATGTTATGTATAGAATCAAGAAAGGATTCGTTCCAAACATGAATGTGAGTAATGAGCTTATGCACATTCTTCGGCTTAAATGTGCTGATGTACATTTTTAGATGGTTTGCTATCAAGCAAGGAATCCATTAATCTCAATTTCACATTGCTTAGAAATTCTTTCCGTTTTAAAATTCCAAAGTCTATTTTGAATTTTGAATTCAGAGTCAATAAGATTGCGAATTACAAATTTAGAAATGTTTTGCAGGTTGAAGGACGTTTTTATGTTAATAAACCTTTGGAAAAATTGATGTTTGAAGAATTAAGGAATGCGTGTAGGTCGGACGGTATCGGCGGATTTTTACCTGCTGTACGCCAAATTGGAAATGTCGCAGCATTGCCAGCTATTGTTAACGTAAGCGAAAATTTCAATATAGTTATGTTCAATGCGTTCTAAATTCGTTTCCACAGTAAGGTTGTTTTATTTTTTTAAATAAGCTTTATACACTCATCGTGCTTCAGGCTTCTATTGGCTTACCAGACATACATTCCGGATATGGCTTTGCTATAGGGAATATTGCTGCATTCGATGTCTCTAATCCCGAAGCTGTCATATCTCCAGGTTTTTATTTTTGTAAATTCCTGAAATGTTTAGGAATTTAAGCTGCTTCAATATTTAAATTATGAATTTTAAATATCTTGTGATATAATTAGGTCTTATCGTTTATCTTACACTTATCATTTCTATTCAGAATCATCATTACCAGTGCTTCTCACCACCTTCTTTTCCTCGTTCTGTTCTTTTTCCATCATAATATGGTCGGATGTTAATGGAAAAGCGCATAAAACTCGCTCTGTCCTTTTATTTCCAATTCTCAAATAAAATGCGTCGAATTATACTTCCTGTACTGATTTGTGCTGTTTGAGGATTCTTTATTATAGACGATCAACTTATTTAATTAAATTTAATTTAATAATAATTTTCTACTTACTCTATTTGAGGTTAGTTTCCATCAACTATGAGGACCCTAATCAGAGAAATGGTTTTTGAATTGTGATAATAAAATTTTACTTATAACTTGCATCGATGTTGCAGAAATTTTTAAAAATAAAAGATATTGAAAGAAAACTGAGTACAATCTGTGAAAAATTGGCAACAAGTATGTAAGAAATTATGTATTCAAAAACTTAGCGAAATATAAAGTGAAATATAAATTGACTGAATATTATGATAATTTTTTTCAGGTGGTGTTGGCTTTGATATTAATTGTGGTGTCCGTTTAATTCGAACAAACTTATCTGAGAAGGATGTTCAACCAGTAAAAGAACAGCTTGCCCAATCGTTATTTGATCATATTCCGGTGGGTGTTGGCTCAAAGGGTATAATTCCGGTAGGAGCTCAGCAGTTCGAGGTATGCTGGAATGCGAATTTTTGTTTTTTGAAAAAATACTTCATTTGTTTTTTCATTTTAGAAGGAATTTTCCAATTCAGGAATGTCTTGAAATGGGTATGGATTGGACTTTGCGTGAAGGATATTCATGGGCAGAAGATAAGGAACACTGTGAAGAATATGGACGGATGCTTCAAGCTGATGCAGCTAAAGTTTCTCCTCGCGCAAAAAAGCGAGGACTTCCACAGGTTTATCATATATTTAGGCAGTGAAAGTCTTATTTTCTTAGTTTCAAATTTCCCAAAGAAATTCCAAGTTTTCAATAGTAAAAAGCGACTTTTGAATCAGGAGGTTTCAGTAATTTCACTTTATAGCTAGGAACGTTAGGAGCTGGAAATCATTATGGCGAGGTGCAAGTTGTCGACGAAATATATGATGAATATGCAGCTAGTAGAATGGGTATCGATAGACTGGGTAAATTATTATTCATCTTTGTATTTTTTATTTGCAAATCATTGATGGATAAAGAAAAAATAAATTGTCATATATACAGGATAATAATTTGAAGCTGAAGTTTTTGCTGTAGGCAAAATAAGCTTGTGATGTACATTCAGTGTGATGTCATTTGCGAATTTTCGGGTTATCCTTTCCACATGGTTACAATTTAGGCCAGATTTGTGTGATGATCCATTGTGGTAGTCGTGGTTTGGGACATCAAGTTGCAACAGATTCATTAGTAATTATGGAGAAAGCTATGAAACGCGACAACATAATTGTCAATGATCGTCAACTGGCTTGTGCAAGGATTAACTCTGTAGAGGGTAAGATTCGTCTTTTTAGTGGATTAGTATTTACACCTTTAATTTTATAAGTCTGTTATGAAATTAATCATTTAATCTTTTCCTTTTCTCACTTTTTTAGGACAAGATTACCTGAAGGGCATGGCAGCGGCTGCGAATTTTGCTTGGGTGAATCGATCTTGCATGACTTTTTGTGCAAGACAGGTAGAATTTTCTTCCACCTTGAGAATTTAAATCAATTGTCTTTCCATATTTGAAGCCCTAGTTGTAATAATGAAATATGAGGAAATAGTTAATGAAAAATTGTAAAATTTTATTGCAGGCCTTTGCAAAAGTATTCAACTCCGCACCAGATGATCTCGACATGCATGTTATATATGATGTCAGCCATAATATTGCTAAAATAGAGGAACATCTTATGAACGGGAGACCAAAACAGCTGTGTGTACATAGGAAAGGTTCAACACGTGCTTTTCCTCCTCATCACCCTCTCATTCCTGTAGATTACCAGCTTACAGGTTTTTCTTTTTAAGTTTTCTTTGGGGATTTTATGCTGAAAATAATGAACTATCATTGAGTAGTGAAAAAACTATCTGAATTAACCCGGAAGAAATGGTGTATGCTTTTTTCTGTCACAGTCGAATAATTTTATTTTGAACTGGAATATCAGTTCCTAGTAGGCCTTTAAACTTATTCTGCACAAAATACAAATAAATTGGTTAAAAATTTGAATGCCTGTTTTGATATACAAGACTTTAAATATTTATGACTTTATTGACGAAAGAGACATTGTTCAATTTCAATTCTTTTTAGTAAGTTCGAATAGTTTATAAAATAACCATTATTTTTTTTTTACTCAAAAAAACGTTTCTTTATAGGACAACCAGTATTAATTGGTGGTACAATGGGTACCTGTAGTTATGTTTTGACGGGTACGCAACAAGGAATGAATGAAACATTTGCTACTACTTGTCATGGAGCGGTAGTCTTTTACTTTATGAAGTAAAAAAGTAAGATGTTGCAGTTCTGATGCACACCTCATTTTTGTCTTTTTGTTTTTTGTAATAATAAAAAAATTTCACTCCTACACTTCTTTAAATGAAAATTATGAAAGCATTGTTGAAGAGTTTTGAATCTCTATAAAATGATCGCGGTTTCAGGGCAGGGCTTTGTCACGCGCTAAATCGAGACGTAACATAGATTTTCAAGATGTTTTGAACCAGATGCAAGCAAAGGGCATATCAATTCGTGTAGCTTCTCCGAAATTGGTTATGGAAGAAGTAAGTTTACAGTTAAGTAATAAATGAATTTACGCATGCCTGAGACTACTGTTCTAGCAACTTAGTCGTTTTTTTTTTCTCTTTTTTAAATTATTTTAATGGTCAAATGTTAATCATATATTAAATTAGAGAAGTTTTTTTAAATTAGTTGATTTCAGGAAGAAATTTGCATGAAACAAAAATGATATCCATATGGATTATATTCACTATAACCGGTTCAAATAAAAATAATTGAACCAAATTTGGCAATTTCAGGCGCCAGAATCGTACAAAAATGTAACGGACGTAGTTAATACTTGTCATGAAGCTGGTATTAGCAAGAAAACCGTCAAATTACGCCCGATTGCTGTAATTAAAGGATAGGAGAATAGTAATTTCTTGTGATTTTATTTGCGTAGCACTTCCCAATTTTTCGTTTTACACTGCAATTCTTTCAATTTTGTTTTTGTCTTGCTGATTATTTCTACTAGTTGAACTAAAGCATGTATGTTGCAATTATTAACGTGCTCTATTGCTGAATTTCAGCTGAATCGCATGTTTGCATGTTAAGGAATACGGCTGTAACTATGTGACATTTATTGCTGAGGCACTCGATTTTATGAAATTACATGATAATTATTAATGGTATTTTCGCATTATCATTTTGTTTTTAGATATTTTTTTATTGTTACTGATATATATATATATATATATATATATATATGTTATCGATTCGTATCACTCGAATTTTCAATTTGAAGACAATGCGAAAAAAAATCACAGTTCTCAAGTTTTCCTTCCTTTCTTAATTTTTGGTACAACATAATGAAGCAAAAATGAGAGCTTTTTATGACTAGAAAGAATTTATCAGTATAGTTGAAGTTAGTGCTGGAGAAAAAAATATAGCGAATAATGGAAAGAGTTTTCGGTTTATTTGCAGAACAGTAAGCACTGAAGTTTTCTAAAATAAAATATAGATCACACATTGAATTGCTTCAAAACTGATAAATATTACCCATATGTTTTACGTATTTTGAAAGTAAAATTGAGAATGGGTGAAATATTTGAAGAATTGTTCCAAGTATGTGAAACTCTGAAATGCAGCATTTTTCGAAAGTATCAAGTGTGAGAGTGAGATATTTCTGGAGCTGTAGCCTCAACATTTGTAAAGATTTAAAACGGTAGCAGTGGAAGATTCAAAGTTATCAATATCTGAGAGACGTAGGAAGAGCAGGGTAGGGCAGAGCAGCGACAGGAAAGGAGAGTAAGAAATGAAGGGAAGCAGTACTATCTCCTCCAGAGTTAAGCTTCTTGCACTTTTCATAACCGAGTTTGCCTCTCTACTATTGTCTGCCTGTGTTACTACTGCATGTATTGCATTTGCATATTTGCAAATGTGCGTGCACCTTCCATCCACTCTACAGTAATGCTGTTTCAGGAAAGTCATGTAGTAATGGCTGTGTTAGGGTGGATGGCTGTACCGTGACGTTTATGTAGGGGAGGAATGTGACACTGGGGGAAGCGGACGATAGAAGGGAGGATAGATAAATGACATGACAAGAATACTACCATAAAAAAAGTGCAGGGGTTAGGAAGAGAGAAAATGTGTGAGGAGAGAAGAGCTTCCTACCTAGAAGTGAAGAGTGATTAGAGAGCTGTGCACATCTATCTCTTCTGCACTGCTACTTTTCCCGAGAGCTCTCCTCTGGCATTCGGTCCATCCTGTCAGGGCATCTTACATTCAGCTTGTGAATCTTCAATCCTCTTATCTATTATCTACCTAATTCTTTGCTAACGCTAACGTTCTACATCAATAATACCGTAAATGTTCTTCTTTCCTCAGAAACATTCCCGCTGATCTCCATCACCTGTTCATTTTTAAGACCAAGTGATCGAGGAACTAGTGCAATTAGCATTAGCATATTGCGGTGACGTCAAAATGCTGTTAGTTATTTAAGAAACGGATGTTTTGACTGTTGATTAGTAGCTGTTATCGTTATTATTCTCTTACCAAAACTATAGGAGGCATGGTCATTTCGGTTCGGTTATATTCTATTCCTTGGTATTGTTGAGCATATGAAGCTGAAGGTTGTTTTTTCCTCAATTATCAATTTAAATAATAAAATAAATTGATAAATATTGGTCAGCACTTTGTTCATTATAACCTGAAAAAAAATTAAATTAGGACTTCGGAATAATGCAAGCCTGACTATCTGTTTCTTCCCGTTTGAAAATTGTTAAATTTAGATTGTATTTAAAGTGTGTAATGTAAGTGTTTCTGATCATTCAATAGACCTATGCAGCATTTACATCACTATCGGAAATCGCATTATGTTTCAGCACGGTTTCTTCTGGAATCTCATGATGGTTTACAGGGTGGAAGCGGTGACGAGTCGAATTATATTCGGGGATTGAACGATGTTACAATGAATAAACACTATGAAGATAGTAATGGAGAAGACAGTAGGCAAATTCCAGTACCTTTAACGGCATGCGATCTCTGCACGGCTTCCACTCCTACCACAGTTTCATACGCAGTATCGCTTCAGGTTACTTTTTTCTCATTCATTGCTATAATTTCAATTATAGTTTAAATTTCAGTGACTGAACATATAATTCTTAATATCTCCTGAAACTGCTCATCTTTATGATTTGTGACTTCTATCTGATTTTTTAATTCATATTTTATCAGAATATGAAAAAAAAATGCTATTTTTGGAGATAGACATTATGGATTGTTTGTATTTAACATCTATCAATTCCAGCAAAATCTTCAAGAGAACAAATTTGATTTTAAATCATTTTCATTATTTTTATTTCAGTTTCAGTTTCTTATTTCAGTTTCTTTCAACATCCAGTGCAGTTATGGATAAACCAGTGGAAAACGGTCATTGTCATGTCTGCAATAAAATCCAACCATATTCTACTTTCGTTGTACTGTCATGTAAACACAGGTGGAATAAATTGTTTTAAAAACATAATTTATTTGAATACGTTTGGTCAAGCACGTAGTTAGTTTCTTTGGAAAATACTAGTGCAGATGATCCCTTTTGGTTTTAGTTTAAATTTGTATTTTAGATTAGACAAATTGAGTTTTATGGGAAGGTCCTGAAATTGAGTGTGGAATTTGTCTTATTTATCCTGCTACGGGTTTGTAATGCTCAGATTATCTGGGTTTTTTTGAATTCTTCAAAATTAGTCGAATGCTTATATGGAATTTTCAGATTCTGTGGTCAATGTGCTTCAATCATCAGTCAGACACAGCTATGTCCATTATGCTTGAATAATGCAGGAGTTGGAGGACTTCCATCTTCGTTAGGTGGTATCACTGCCAGTCCAAGTTCTCTCTTTCCAGAAACTTCATCACATTCTGGAGATCTTACTACCACAAATCTTTCACTCGATTCATCCTTTTCAATATGGGATCCCCTCTCGCCAAAATCGCTTATCAAACACGAATTGCAGCGCTCATCGGTTTGTTGTTGATGTTACTGAAGATAATTGAAGTAATTTAAAAGACTTGCCAAGATTTTTCAGTTACATCACTTACAAATGATTGAAGAAGACTAGTCAACTAATGGATGAAGTGTATTTCGTTCTTGGTCTAACTTTACTAAAGAACTTAGTAGATTTGCTTTGGAATTTGATAGAATTGTGATTTCATTTATTTTATTGAAAGTAATTTGAATTTTAGAAATTTGTGTTGAAATTTAGCCAGAAGTAGAAGAAAAGTAAAATTACAGTTAGAATTTTTAGGTGCAGACATCCGTTCATCAACGAACTAAATTGTTCCATTCTTCACAAAAATTGTCAGATAATTCGACAACACATACTTTGCTTGATCCACCTGTATTGACCTTTCAAAGTGATGCTGCAGCTGTTGCAGGATTATTTTCACTACCTCCCCAACCACTCAATACTACCTCAACAATGAACTGGCACACCGTTCCAAGTGCAGAAATCCATCAAACGTTCAGTATTAAGTATCCTAAATGCACTATGTGCGCCGAGGGGAGTAATTTTTTGAATTTACGATTTCTAGAAGATATATCTGTTTGTATGCATGTCCATTATTAGTTTTTGAATAGCATTATGATTTACCAGCCTTATCAAGTCATCTGTAGTGAGAATAGATTCATTTACATCTGTAATATGCTATTATACATAAAAAGTATAGCATGAATTAAAAGAATTTATTGGTAATGATTTTTTTTGTTAATTTGCTATTTTCAGGATAATGCAATAGCAACTGTGCGTTGCATGCAGTGTGACGAAACATTATGTGGTGAGTGCGTTGTTGCACATTATCGCATGCGAGTTACTCGTGAACACAAAGTGGTACGTATTGAGGCTTTCAAGGATTTACCGCTACCTCAAGTAATATTGCCATTTAATCTCTTTTTATTATATAAATATCAAAAATAGAAAACCACATTTGAGCTTAAAGTTATAAAGTCGTCTTTAGTATTTTAGATAAATTAGTATTATTGATTTACGAAAACCAATTTATTGTTAACTGAAAGTTTTGGAGTAATAGACATATTTCGATTTATTTTGATAAAAACATTTAATTATAGCTGAATGTTGCAAGAGAACCAGTTAAATTCGAAAATTTACTTGAAACGGAAACATGCAACACTCATAATTCACCGGTAATTTGTTCGTGTGTGACTTGTGGAACTGTACCGCTTTGCAATATATGCATTGCGGACCACTCAAAGCACCAACTTGTACCGTATGGTGAACTGAGAACATCGCTGCTGACGTTGATTGCAAGTTCAAAACATGACCAAAAAAATCTAGAAGATGCGTTGGAAACAGTGCGTCGAATGGTAGAAAGAGTGGATGCTTCTGTTCAGGTCAAGATCATTCGAAATATGAAGGTTTAAATCCAATGGACTTACGCAAATATGTTTTGAAATATGGTTTAACTTAAATAGAATTATCATGCAATCTTTTGGCGTAAACACATATAAGAATTTGTTTTATGTTAATAAATTTTTGTTAGGTGACATAATAAAACATCATGCAAAACTGGAAGTATTTCGGAGTAACCGTAGTTTAAATCTTCTAGACAGAAAATTTTTCAGTCAACAATTCGTGAACTACGATCAGCGATACATTTGCATATCAGTGCGCTAGAAGAACGGAAACGCGATTTATTACAACGCGTTGATACTATTCGTCAGACTAAGATCAGTACATTGAAAGCCCAGGGAGAGCGACTCGGACAGCGTCATACAATTTTAACTGAAGCTCTGAAGGTAGGATTTTCATTACTTTCAGTATATTTTTCTGATTCGTGGGAGAGTAGAATAAATGTTCTCTTTCCCTATCTTTATTTGATTGGATGAACAGATATTCTTTTTTTTTCGTCTTACTTTTAGGTGATTAATGGGGAAAACGCATCAAAATGTTTGTTATTTTGTGATAGAGTCTCCACTTCTCTCACTTGCAAAAATTAGTAAGTTACAGGTTGAAAAGTCTTATCGAAATTAAATTGTGTTATTTTTTCTAAACCTTTCTAGGCAGCAGAAATTGTAACAGCAGTAGGTGAAGGAATGGAAATCCAACAACGCAATTCATTTGATGCATTGATTAGTATTTTGCGGGAACCTTGTTTATATTTGGTACCAAATGAAACTGATTTAATCAAATTTATACCGCCCGACAGTACTTTTATTTCAAAGTTCGATTTACATGATTTTGTTTTCACTAAAGTTTTGACAACATATTATTAAGAAAAACGTATTCGTGTTATCCAAAAGTTTATCATTTTCAACCATTTTCTCGGCTCGAACTTCTAACACCTTTTATAAACGTAAAGCTTCGAACATGGGCTAATTTATTTATTTTAAATAATTTTCAGATTGCGTTCTCTGGGGGAATTGGAGAGTGGCGCTTGTGCACGGACAACACATATTATTGGTGAAGGATACAAGCGTGCTATTCGTGATCGGCTATGTACCATTTTAGTACAAACTCGTGATTCCTGCGGTGATGCTTGTACATCAGCAAACCATCAGGTGTCTGCTTCGTTGCTTAGTCCAGAGGGTCGTACCCTGGATGTACGCATTGCGTAAGTTGTGAATTCGTTTAAATCAATCTTTGTCGGAAAATTGGTTTTAGGTCATAGAAGGGAGAATTTCGAAATGAAGTCAGCATTAAATATTCGATGTGCATCTGCTTCTCATGTTCTCGTCAAACCATATTACAGTGAACAGGATGGAGGGATTTACTCGTTGACCTATTTTCCGACCGATGAAGGCAATCATTTTTTGGATATCAAGATTCGAGGTGTCTCCATTTGGTACGTTTAGATTTTCAAAATTTGTAAGAGGCATTCATTTTTAGACGTGAAAGGTCTCATCCTTCTTTGATAAATGCAAGGAAAATTCTGGTGTATTTAAATCTTCATATATGATTGCCAAAGCCATTTTCAATTCCAGCGGGTGTCCTACAGTGATCTATGCACGGAAAAGTCGAAATTACGGAACAATTGCTCGGACAGGACCATTATTCTCATTTGGTTCGGAAGGTACCGCTGATGGACAGTTTTGTCGACCATGGGGAATTTGCTGCGATAATAAAGGACGCATTGTTGTAGCGGATAGAAGCAATAATCGTGTGCAGGTAATAAAACTGTAAATTAATTGAACAGTCGAGCCTCAATACAGTTTTCCAGAATTCATTCCTACTTATATTCGAATATGGATGAAATTCTAGATTTTCGATCAGGAAGGTAACTTCTTGCACAAGTTTGGTTCGCCGGGAACTCGTCCAGGACAATTCGATCGTCCGGCAGGCATTGCCGTTAACTCTATGGTTGATTTTTGGGAATTCTTGTTTGTTTGATCTTTATGAATGCTAACGGCATACTGAACATTTTCAAGGGCAGGATACTTCTGGTGATGTCAGTTCTTAGTTATGGAATTAAGATTTTTCAGCAAATCTTTATAGTATCGAGATAGTTTCAATATATATCCAACTAATTGCTTAAGTGAATTTCAGAACGAAATAGTTGTAGCTGATAAGGATAATCATCGGGTGCAAGTGTTCAGTGAACGTGGAGATTTCTTGCTAAAATTTGGTGAACGTGGCAGAACTCCTGGTCTTTTCAATTATCCATGGGGAGTCGCGGTAAATTCTTTCAATCAAATTGCGGTTTCGGACACTAGAAATCACCGAGTACAAGTCAGTTCTCAAATTTTTCACGATTTTATGTTCCTGATAATTTTTTATATATTTTTATATTCGATTTTTATATTTTATATTTTTATATTTGATTTTTGTCCATCTGATTTTTAATGTTATAGATGTTCTCGCCTCAGGGACATTTTATTCGTAAATTTGGCTTTGACAATTCACTCTACAACTACAAGAACCTGGATTCACCTCGCGGCGTGTGTTATTTACATGATGGTCAACTGGTTATTACGTATGTTTAGTCAGCACATATCAGACTCTGTCATTAATAAGTGATATAACATTGCAACAATGTTGTTTCCTTGGAGCATTTATAATTGATGTTTTATTGGATTGAACTGTTAATACCGGGTGGAATACTAAGAACTGCTTCAATCTTTGGCAGTAAATTTCTCGGTTTTATTGCTTAGATTTTTCAATTTTAATTGTTAAATTCCAGTGACTTCAATAATCATCGTCTGGTAGTGATGTCGTCGCGCGGTACAGTTGATATGAAAATATATGGCAGCGAAGGTGATAGTGAAGGTTCGTTTTGTCGCCCTCAAGGAATAACTACCGACAACGAAGGACATATTCTCGTCTGCGACTCACGTAATAATCGAATTCAGGTTGGATCTCCTCAATTCGCTTTAAAAAGAACCAAATTTATGGGGTTTTTTAAATCGTTCTTCCGGTTTTTAGGTGTTAAGCTTGGACGGAATGCAGTGCGTTGCATCATTTGGTGGTGCATTGCCAAGACTTCCACCGACAGTTGGAGTGAGTAACATTGGTAGTGCTGCAAGTGAAGAAGGAGCCGTAACACCACTAGCCAATATTCCACTAACAACAAATAATACTTTGAAAACATCATCTCCCGCATCTACAAATTCGCCACAACATTCAGCACTTGATCGTCCTACCGACTTATGCGTTTCACCTGATGGCTTAATTTATGTTGTAGATTTTGGTAGCAGCTGCATCCGGGTGTACTAGATAAGCGTTTCAGTCGCTTTTGAATTGAGTGTGTTTTTTGATCTTAAGCTGGAAATTTTTCCTAATTTGAAGAACATTGGGATTTATTATACTTCCTAAAACTTATCAGATTCATCAAATTAGTTGGATAATTTTTTTTACATTCTTATATTTGGTTGCAGAATTTTTTTTAATATTTCTTTCCCCTTAATTTTTTGATTACCGAAAATTTACTTTTTTTACTTATCAAAGAAAATCTATGATACGGTCACTATAAATGCGCGTATTTTAATGTATACAAGTATATGCATGTCTCTCAATTTTTTCCTCCTTTGTTTTTGTTTGTTAATTTTTCTAAATCTTCACTTCTACCTCCAATTTTTCTTTCCATATTAAAATAAGTTGTCGGATTGATATCTTGTGATTTTATCCTAAATCAATCTAATCATCACTTTTTTAGAATGTTCTTTTACTCAAATTATTATTCCCTGGAACATTGGAAAATTTGCAATTGGTACGATGTGTTTAGATGATTTTTCTTAGATTGATTGCTCGGGTTGAAGTACAAAATCACTTGATCAACAGTGGTAAATTACTGGTTTGGAGCTCTTTTTGATGGTGTAGGGTTGCGCAGATACAAATTGAACTTTTATTTAGTGGACCGAATGTATTTTAAACAATATTTTTTTTAAGAAATATTTTATTTTTAAAAGGAATATTTTAGAAGAAAATCTTATATTAGAAACATTTTTTAAGGTTGGGTTTTTTCAAATTTTACATCATTAAATTTTTTCTGGTTGCAATCTTTTGATTTTCTAAATGTTGTAATGCATTAGAAAAACCTCTCTTTAATACTCTAAAAAACAACACTCAAGATTATGAATACATTTCTCTCTCAATGCTAATAGTCCCTATAAAACTGGTTACATCTTTGAGTCATTTAATTTGCGTCCATGTTTTTAAATATGGAATTACCCTTTTGACTTCCCGTTGATTTGTTAAACTGATAGCAGTATATAGAGCTATTAAGAGCGAAGGATTTTTAAGAGAAATGTGGTAGTTGGCGTGAGAGAAGAATGCAGAAGTTAAAGAAATATTTCTAACATAAGTGTGTCTTGAAATTTTTAACTTCGGTTTCTGCGAATTCTCTCAATTTCTGTTCTAAATTAAACAGCTATATATGAATCCACTGAACTTTGTGTGTGTGTGTGTGCTTGTATAATATGTATGTGCGTGTATGTATGTTTACCTCATTTTTGGATCGTTCATGTAAGATTTTCTCTCATCTCTCCTCAATTCATATACTCAATGTATTGCATCTATCCTACCTCGCACAATTGATCATAAAACAAAAAATGGTATTTTTTTTCCTTTACTTATATTCTCTGCAGTTTCTATGCCATTTATATAACTTAGTGTTGTGTATGTGGTACTATTGACGATTCGAAATTTCTGCATGTTCTTCTGTGGGTAGAATCGGCAATGAATCTGAAGTAACTGTACAAATATAGATATTGGTTCTTTATTTTAGATCACTCGCTATTGAAGAAGCAAGTAAATATTGGCAGGATGGGAGGGCGTGCTTATTTTATTCTACTAGGAATATTAAAAGCTTTAGTTTTTCTTTTCCAGTCGAGTTAATGTGGATTTGACTAGGATATAAGGAATTTGCTCTTTTTGCTAAATTTAAATTGTTAATTTTGTTATCACTCACGTCAGCATAGCTATTATTATTGTTGAACCCTCACTTGAGATTCTTCTGTTGTCCATCTATAACCACTTCTTTTCTCTCTCTCTTTTGTCTTCCTCTTGATTTTATTTTTGTTTTTATTACATAAATCGTCATTTAAAATCACATGATTAAAATGGCTCATGATAAGTAGGTTTTTCTGTTATTTATGAAGAATTTTGGAAGTATTTTTATCTTTATTTGTTATTCATTAATCAAATAGTTCACTTTTCTGGTTTGTTTGTTGGTTTGTTTCCACAAGATAATGTTTGTTAAAAAATTTTAATACTTTTTATTTCGTTATCTTTGGTCGTGTTGTTTGTTTACTTTGTGATTATCGTGGTTGATGGTCAGATGATGTTACCGAGTTGTCGTTGACATGAACTATCTCTTCATTTCTAAAATATCACATTTAAATAGTTCATTGTTTATTTATGTTTCAAAAAAAAATTGTTTTGTTCAGTTTTATATACTTATTTCACTTTCTTATCATGCTGACGGCCTTGCTATTAACCGTTGCATTTTTCCTTCATTTAGGATTTTATTTTGTGAAGAGATTTTACTGCATGGGTTTGCATACGGTTTGAAAAATTTTTTCATCCTGAAATAGTCCTAAAATGAATCTGACATACTGCATTATTTTGACCGGTTTTTTTGCAGGTAGATTGTTGATTTTGATTATTTAATAATATTGACATTAACTAACTTGTGATTCGTCTCTGAGTTTTCTTAAAATCTCAAAAATCATTGCTTGAAGAATATTGATTTGTGGAATGTCTAGTTAATAATTTCTTTTAGGTCAAATTCTGGGCTTTTGATTTCAACGATTTCGAGTACATATATATCATAATTTCGGTACCTCTGGTTGTCTTCTTGCTGCTTTGAAAATTGCACTTTGTCGCGTCTTCACCTTAGAATTATGATGATGAACTCATGCAACAAGCTCTTCGCTTTAAAGAGTTTGCGATACCAACTGAGAAAACGTTTAAGCGCTTCCATGTCTTTGTTGCTTCGTTTAATTTTCTACAAGATATGTTATATGTTTTCATCTTGATATTAGCGACATCGGATCACATCTTTTGTCGTTTATCACCCCTATGTTATATTTTAGGATGGATGTAATCCATAAGTGCCGAGATGACTAAATTCATTTATTCTTGCTGTCATTCGGATTTATGATAATTGTTCCTTGGGTTATTATCCAATCTCTCTGCTCGATTGAATTGAAATCATTCCGAGAAAGCAAACAAAGCTTTCATCTTTATAAATAAAAGTACTGATACTGATTTTGGATTGATTATGATCATGCCCAAGCACAATGATCGATTATGGCGTTATATAATGAATCGATAGGTGGAATTCGAAATTATTATAATAGGATTGATAAGGGGAAACGAGAGATAGTACATCAAATGAATACAGGAAGGAAGTTCTCATCCCACATTGTGTGAAGAGGAAGCCGCAATTAGGCTAATATTACTCATAAGAATAGAATTTTGATGTTTTATAATGCTCCTTTTGTAGTGACGCTAACTTATGAAATTAATCGATCTATAAGATACTCATAACATTTTCTTATACACTTTTTTCTTTTCGCTAATGAGAAGTTGAAAATTTTTCATTAGACAAATTTCAGTTGCGAAGTTGAGCTTCGCATATTTTGAATTTTCCAATCACTTTGTGTCTATAAATTGTGCATCATTATGTGCAAAAATACCGTATTTTTCATACAGCCACAATTGTGATGTTTTGAATTGACAAGACGACAAAGGTATGTCAACAAATTTTTCCCACTTCATTATTTTTCCAATTTTTTTAAAATACCTATTTCGCTATTTTAGATATGTATACGTAGATATACCGTATGTTCATTCCGGTTGTTACCAGTGGTTGATGTTGAGTGAATAGTGGTATTGATTGATTTTGTAATATAAGCATTTAGGAAGTCTTCACCTTTGCATTTCACTTTTTCCATCTCAAAATAAGCCTTAATATCACAGTTTAACACTATTAGAAATATCTCATTGTAATAATTAGTTGACATGCTGTTTGTCGTCACAACGCTTTTATTAAGTCGATCAGATACATCTCTCGCAGTTCTGCAAAAGAACGTTAAAATTGTTGCATTAGGACAACTGTCATTTGAATTGTTCATACAGGTCTTGGAATACTTGTAAATTGTTCGGTATTATTTTCTGATACTTCTCCATTACATAATTGGTAATTTTATGAGAAGAACGAGAAGCCAATAACGTTTTCCGTGGTTCTATCTATTTTTAGCAGATAGAGAGCATCAATGTTGAAATGTCTATCTTCATATTTTATGTGTTGTAAGTAAAATGCCATTATCATATAGTCAAGTACATTTTCGAATTATAATTTGGTATCCGGTATGTATGATATTGTACTACATGAGGAATTAGATTGAAGCAGTTGTTAAATTTCAGGATTTAATAGTAGAAGATAAAAAACCAAAATAATTTCATTATTTATGTTAACAGGAGATATTTCTTTATCCTTTCTAGAGACTTGATTATATGCCATACTTGTTTGGTATAGATGCATCTTCAATATTCAGAATCATTTCTGTAAGTTTTTATTTTTCTCCCGGTGAAATCTGCTTGAATTGTCGATTTGTTGGAAGATATTTATGATATCATTACATTTTCTGCCTCAAAAAGGGAATTGTTCATCTACATCAATCATTTATTACTTCAGTTAGTAAGTCGTAGGTTTTCTATATTTTTTTGTGTAAATTCTTCGCTTTTTTTTCTTCATTTTTTGTTTTGTTTTTGCTAACAAAGTTTATTTGGCAAATAAAAATTTTTGTGTTAAGGATGTTAAATATGAATTATATTTTTCCAACACATATCGCGATAGATCAGGATTTGAATGACCATGTGAATTATGTGAGGTCATTGAATGATGATGACAATAAAAAGAGGGCTATGGTGATTCAGCAGGTATGGTTGCTAGATGCAGCGAAGTTCCGAACTAGGAGTTCTTTTCGGCAGAAGAAAGTGGCAGTAAACTTCAGCCTTTCAGCCATAATTATTTATTGAAAAGAGTTCCGGAGTTGTAACAATTGCGAATGTTAGCTTTATATTTTCAAAAGAAATAGATAAAAATCGGGATTTCAGTAAGGCTGAATGGAATATTAAAAATCCGACTGAAAGCTCTGATTCGTATTCTATTAAGTCATTTCTTAGGACGGGAAGCAGTTTTTTTGGCAATTATTTGTTGGTAAACTGGAGCAGTGAAATGATTACTCCTTCTCGGAGATCATTTCAGGAATGTTCGGATACTGAGGTGGAATTTCAATATTGAAATCTTATGTATTTGTGATAAAACGGATGCTTACTAAATTGATGGTTTTGTATTTTGAAATTGATCGTATTCTCCCTATTCGACGGAGACGTCGGAAAGGAAGGGAACATTTGAGGGAATCGAATGCGGTAGGAAAGAGGAATTTTATATCAAGTAATGAATGATTAATGATGTTGCTAAGGGATGAATTCTATTCCATTCGATGGATATCTCAACAAGATGAAATGTAAGTTGGAAACCCTTTTTATCTTCTCCCCAATCGCTCTATCAATCGATTGGTCTTTCAGCACCAATTGTGGCATTAATGAGAGAACGAATACCCTTCGATGATTTCTCTGGTCTGTCGTTGATGGAATTATGATTACTTGTCTCGATCTATTCCATAACAATCGAGTTTATTTATATGATATCCGGGAAATGAAGAGGATACTGCAGTTCATTTGTTGTAGTAGCCGGAATGGTAATATTGTTGATATCAACGAGTCTACAATAGAACTCAAAAAGATTGAATAATGAGTAAGCAGTATTACTCCAATTTCTTGTTAATTTTCTTTTTGTGACAGTATTGAGGAGTAAATGAAAAACGACTAAAATGTCCGATCATTCAATTAATTTTTTAATTTCTTATTATCTTCCAGAATGAAGGAATAGGATGGAAGAGTTCAAGATAAGGCATACTTTATTCATAGTAAGTGATAAATGACTATTTCTTGTAGATTTTAGGATATTTAAATTAACTGCAAAATTTTTCACTTTAAATGATTTTATAGTTTTGGTTTTAATTCTCAGATTTTTCAAACTTTGTGTTGTGGCCATTTTATAATCACTCCGCTTTCTGCAACTTATTCATGTATCAAATGTTTATTTTAATCGAGCTCCCCGTTTGAATTCCAATTCTACTTATACTTTCCTTTTAGCTTCACTCCTTTTTTAATTTTGTTTTGCCATTAGTTCAACTTTGTTGATTAAAGGAGTAATTAACGAAAATTTCGGTTCCTCTGTGAAATGATATTATGAAACTTATATGATTGTTTTATTCAGAGCAATAGTAGTGATAGGCAGAAGTTGCAGTAGTACCAATAGAAGTAGCGGTAGTGGTTTGTGACACTAATAAATTTCAGTTGAAACGAGACATGTTCGGGGTCACTCATTCAATTTGTTTACTGATACGTACTACTAGATGACTCCGTTACTGATTAGGTCATTACCATGAATTTACAACACATTTGATGATGAAGAGGATCGAGAAAATACTGAAAATTCTTTCTTCTAAAGAAAATGACATTATTGTATCAGTAACTGTGACTGTTGCAGTAACATTCAAAAGATAGTTTAAAGTGAAATGTAACAGAGAAATTCAATTCTATCATTTGAAGCAGTCATCATATCAATTCGTTCTCTTACAACTTCCAATATATTCAATGGATGTTTCATTATTCTTACGGCTTTAGCAAAGAAGGCAAGTTCGTACAATAAAGAATATGAATTCGATGGAATATGTTTCATATGAATCATTTAAAATGTTTTATTGAGAAAAATAAGCTAAATTGCTCTGGCGAAAATTGTTATTGTAATAGATCTAAGAACTATGGAAAATTCATTTCTATTCATTTCATAATCGATTCAAAAACTGAAAAACCTCATTCCATGAAGATGTAACAGAAATGGAAGGAAGAAAAAATTGATGGATTACATTTTGCGCAAACCCACACACTACAAAAAATTAAGGAATGCAGACGGCGACTGTTAAAAAGATTCCTACCTGTCAATTTCAGTCAACTAATTCAAGAGTGATTTACAGGAAATCTTGAGTTGTACCATCTCGAAGCACCGAATTTCATTAAACGTTAGCAGAGGAAGGAGAAAATTTTGTGAAACGAAAAAGAAAAAAATGAAAAAAAAAATGTATATGATATTTATTTTTGTATGCATGATGTTTCCTGTATTCCAATGGCTTAAAGATTGATGAGAAAAGAAAGAGAAGATGGTAGAATGTTGACAGATTGCATGTTTTTTGACGAAATTAGGAACTAGTTACTGTTAGGAGGAACTTAGTGCTACAGGTAAGAAAAGAAAGAAGAAGGAAGGAGTAGATCACATCGAGGCATACGAGAAACAAGTTACTTTTTCATTTTGTCAAGTTATTTTCGGCAGTTACTTCTAAGTACTTCAAAGAGCTTAATGAATCACAGGAAAATATGAATGAAATGAAAAGCTTTATTTTAGTGCAATTTCTAGAAAAATTCTATCAAAAATACGCCACAAATTATAAACGATTAAAGTTTATTAAATTTCAGTTGTTTAGGATAAATTTTTGGTATGTACGGTTTCCAAGTACTACCATTTATGAAAGTGATAAAAATGAGTTGGAAAAAAAATTTTTTTAATTGAAAGTTTTTAATTCGTTGAATTGCTAATTTATAGAGTAATGACTTTCAGCAAGATATAAATTATGATATCTTCACGACAGGGTTTAACAATTTATTTAGATATGATTAAGGTTATGATGTTTTTGCCGTCAAAGCATCTAGTTGTGGAATAGATGATATTGCTGTGTTTAGTTTCACCTCAGAAAAAGAAAAAGATGTGAATGAATTACTACTAATTTGTACAGAAAAGATATGACAATGAAAGGCTAATGATATCATTTCAGATGCTGTCCAGAACTCAAGAAATGGTTTACTGACATCGATCTGAATGTCCCTTCACAGAAAATCGTACAGTTGCAGTGTAGAGCTATCCGATTAGTTCCTAGTGAGTTTGTTTGTGTTTGCAGATATCGTCAAGGTCACTTATGCGACAGCGAATTCACACTAAAGTAATCACTGATAAGCTTGTTTCCTTCCATCTACACTTTGTATGTCCACTTCTCCATCTTGGTCACTACTGATTTTCCCCGTCCACTGTCGATTTTTGTTCATTCTTCTGTTGGTTGGTCTGTCTATCTACCTGTCCTGTGCCATCTTTGAACAACAATTGATCATTGGCAACGTCACCTCGAGAATATAGTATGATAGGGCGTGGCTAACGACGACCTTCAATTGGTTAATTGCTCTTTGAATATATCACGACGTGGAAGGTGTGGAAAGGGTGTTGCTCCCACTTCTGTATTGGTTCTATTGGTTCCGGTATCCTGTGTCCGTGTACCTTCTTCAGTTGTAGTCAATGATAGGTGCAATCATGCTTCTCTTTGCTCACATCTCCGTCTGACAAATACAGAAGGCACTCATTACGTTGTTTTTTTCATTTTCATCCACTTATAATATCAGCAGTGGAATATTGTTAAGTGATGTTTCTTTCTCATTTGTTTCATACATGATTAGCCCCCAGCTATCCTTTTATATTAGAATATCCATCTTCTTTATTAACGATCGCGAGATGAAATAATCGCTGTCATTTAATTTCAAATTCCTATTGTTGAAGAGCCCCGTCATAAAAGAGACTTCTACTTCTCCCATTTCAAGTGATAGCGAATAATATAGGATGATATACGCTTATAAACAAATCGAAGCTGTTTTTTTTATTTTCTTATACGGAAGTTGTTGCGAAAATTTGATTTTATTTATAAAAAATCTCTGAGTATAAATATAAATGCTGCTCCAGTTCTACTGTTTTTGTTTCTCTTAAATGTTACGAATATTTCAAATGTAGGAAATCTGTTTCGTTGTTTTTAAAAATTTGCTGACAGTAAAAAAAAAGTCTATTTATATGCGACATTGTTTGCAGCAATATATCTGAGCTCAAGTATTGGAACTTTACTTTGGTTATCTAGCTGTATGAGTAAGTTACTGGCTTCATAAAGCTAGGTTACCAAAGCTAAGCACAATACACCGATACCTCGACCTCACCTTTTCTTCTCCATGTCTTTTTCCCTTACAATATTTTTTTCTATCATTTTTAGGGAGAAATGTTTTAGAAAAATATATATTCATTCTATTTATCATCATTCACGTCTTCAAATCAAAGCAACAGGCTGTTTTGTTAATGGCTTTATCTTTTGTCGAAGTCTAGATATTAATATCGACTTTTTTTTGACTTTTTATCTTATATTATAAAAAGAAAAATTTTTCATAACAACAAATAGATTTCTGTTACTGTTACAATGAAAGCAAACATTTCTGTTAAATTTGTAAGCTCCAGTATTTGTTCGTTTGTGGGGTTCATTAATTTTCTGAATACAATCCAAATTGCTCATATATACGTAATTGGAGCATTTAACAATTTCTTATGGATTTTCTATGATGATGTTTTAGGAAATCATTCCATTAATGATTGGAAATTTATTTTTGAGCACTAATTCTTTATCGCTATGTTTATTAAATCATGTCAGTAAATCATTAAATCATGTAGGAAGAACAAAAATTATTAGAGCTTTCATTACAGGTCTCTTTAAAAAAATGTTTGCAAGGAAATTTCTACTCTTAAATCTTTCTTTTCAGGCGTATATCTGAATCGCAAATGGATTATAGATACACAAGGTTTTACTTTAACTTATTTGAATTAGCTTATGGTCGATCCATAATTTATTCAGATCTAATTGATGCGCTTTATTTTCATATGTTCGTTCTTTTTAACTCTCATTAATTACTTTTTTATTCATTTTTGAACAGTATGACTGATACTTGGTTGGCGATCTGATTAAAATATAAAAATTAGCAGAAAAGCTTTTTTCCAGCTTTATCCCAGTTTTTTAAAACAATATCCCTCGGCTTTATTATTTTCAGTTTCTTTTATTTCAGCACCAAAAATCATGGCTGAAAAAGTTGACTTTCATCTTTTCTTATCTTTTCTTAAAGGCCATCTCTTGGAACCTCTTATTTCACGCATTTATCTTTTTTATTGCCGTTTTTTCAGAAAGGATTGCTTTACACTTCTGAAGGCCATTGCTTGAAACAGCATATGCATGTAATCACTCTATTTATGCGTCAAACTCTTCTCTTTTACTTTCTTCTTTTATTTTCAATCAAATTGAGGAGAATAGTAGCATTCATTATGGAACTGGATCTGATTTATTATGGATCTGATTTTTTTTATTTTCCAAAAATGATTATTCTAAGTGGTTACCAAAATGAGAAGAATAGAGAAAGAAGTTGTCAAGAAATAAGTAAGTACTTCTATCCCCACTTTTCATCCTTTCTTTTTCCTACTGATTTAGTATCGAACACTATTCGTAAGGCAGTTAAAACACAGAATTAATGTATTGTAGAAGTCTTTTTTTATTATATTATTCAAAAAAAGTTAATAATGGCTGATTCATGAAGCTGTTTATTTTTAGCAAATACATCCGGGAAGAGAGACAGTTGTTTCTCAAAAGTGATAGGCACGTGGTGAGCAAATAAGATGAATTGATCAATTTTTTTTACTTATAAACATTCCGCCATATTTATTACGATGAACTTATTTCTTTGGAAATTTTAATTGTTGAAGACATAACCGAAATACCTTCCTTATACTAAACAGACTGTTGCAAATTAATAATCATGTTCAAGTGATACTAAATAGTCAATGATAACTTTTACTTGATATTTCTATTTATTTATTGTATCCATGCTTTTTACTTGGAAATTTTTTGATAAGTTTTAAGACATTTATTTCACTGTAATAACTTCTTTAGCTTATTTAATAGTTCAACCAACTAGTATGAAATATTTCGTGCAATGATAGATGGAATACTTTCCTTTATCCAACCTATCTTTCCTTAGATTCTCTTCTCACTTTTCTGTTGATGAAATTATATTAAAGTATCTTATATACTATTACAGTATGTTTAGTCAATATGTTTATTATCTACGATATTTTCTTATCATGAATCATTAATATTTAAGCTAAAATTTCTTAAATCCCAATTTTGCAGATGATTTCCACGATTTTTTTCATTCAATTTCATAAAATGTGTATTTTTCTCCAAATCCTTCCTTTTAAGTAGAACAAATTCTTCCTCTTAAGTCTAGAAAATTTCCAGTTCTATCATCTTTTTTAAAAAAAACTTGGAAAAAATTAGGCCATTAATTTTTAGGAAAAATTATCCATTAAATTTTTCAGCTCCTTAGAGTGAAAATATGAGTGTCCTTTTCAAGCACTTACCGGATTGGTTCCATTTTAGTATGAATATAAAGAAGCCTCAGAAAATTACAGAAAATAGAAGTTAGCCACTTCCTTGTCGTGAAGGAGTGAGGCGTCATGACGAAGAATTGAACGATCACACTGTCTAGGATAATTATTTCACATTTCAAATTTAATTTTTTCATTGTTTCAGGGTTTAAAGCAGCCTAAAACTGTTCCGAACGTGAAAATGTGAAGCATACGAGGAATTTATCAACTGGCGGAGTTATGTTCTCTCCACCATTGATTCCACTAAAATTTTATATTTACTCAGTAAATATAAGATGATTGAATAGTAGTTTTGTTGTAATCGAAAAGGCTCGAAAGCTCGGCTTTGAATCTTAAAATAAGTAATAAAACAATTAAAAGCCAAGTTTGAGGCCTTATAGATTATCGATTCAACATACAAATTGCAAACACATTATATAATGAGAAACTCGGTGTACTGATGTCTATGGTATTCATGACAGAAAATGAACCAAGGAATAGGCTTTATCAGGCCACAATTTTTTTTCATGCTTCATAACAAATGCAATTGTGAAAAAATGTTATAGTGGATAATAATTTTCGTTTTAGTTCTCATTAGCCATTATTTTATCCCTAAAAAGTGCCTATCACATATCATCTCTGTCAATATTCCTTGGCTCAATAAAAGATCGAAATACTGTCATCGATTCAAATTCAAAACTGTATTGAATTATCAGCTAACGATTTTTTCACTGATACTGTCATAACAAATATACTTGACCACTGACTGCTAATAAATCGCAATTATAAAGAAAAAAACGAAATTTTGTTCGAAAAGTCCGTTAATCAATCAAAGATTGCATGCAATGATAATTTGAAGAGGGTTCTTAAGCGTGGTCTTTTTTGATGTTATTAAACTTAGATAAGCGCGTTTTTATTTTCAAATAGGAAATATATCACAAAGATTATGAAAAAACAAAATTAATATAATATCAGATAAAAACGGAAAAAACATGGGGAATCTTCATATTCTCTGTCTAATACGCACAGTGGATTCTGGATTTTCATTCCGCGTACGTATCGCAAACAGCCCTTTTTAACAGCATTATCTTAAAAATGATCATTTCTTTGAAATCAATTCTTCGTGTTGATTATTAATTTCTTTTTAATAAAAACCGTGCTATTTATCCGCATCCTTTTATATCGCAAACCTATTTGTTCATCTTTTTTTTACGTTGATACGCATATCTGTTATTAGTAGTAATAATCACAGATGAGTTTTTGGGATAATCTACAGAGGCATGGTAGTTCAACGTGGAAAACTGCTGAGAGGTTGAATTTGGATGAAAGGAATAATGTCAACTCAGAAATATCAAATCTTCCTCGCCTGAATATGAATCATGGATTTATGAAAAGTATTGTAAGAAATCAAATTCATAGGTATATTTTATTTCTTAATATATACACTTTATTACTACTTGTTAATCTCCTGCAACCACTGTTAGTCGATAAGATTATTGATGAGAGACAGTATGTCACACACCCATCGCGTGCGTTTGTAAGGCATGAATCAGAAATAATGTTTAAATTGCATAAATGATGTCAAGTAATTGAAGGAATTCATCTTATAAATAGTGTTAATGATCTTGAAAATCTCGAATCCTTTTGATGTTTTGTTACATATATTTCCGAGTATTGATATTTTACTTGGCTGTATATTTTATTGCAAACAGTTTATTTTTTATAGTAACATGCTGAGTTCAAATGCCATATTTAGAGATGGATATGACAAATTGGTATCAGAAAGAGGTGTTAAATCGTCATTTTGCTATCTAGGTAATGTTTTACTCTTTATAGGGAAATTTTTTGCTTCTTTTTCATTGTGTTGAAAAGAAGATAAATTCCTTTCTCTGCTCTTTGAACAAACGGCCTGGTAAGTAACACAACTTAATAAAATTATTGACTTTAGGTTGCTCGATATTGCTTGTTGTGCTGCTTTGTTGGGACCATCAAGATCGTCAGAATTGAAATTGTCCTCACAACCTGTCCTTCTGCTGAATCGAAGTACCTCCTTCGTTTTGTCATTTTTTAGTTCCCCCATCAGCTAAAAATGAACTTCCAGCAACCTTGATGATTCATTGTTGTCGAATAATAATTTGAAAGAAACTACTATTGGAAAATTTCTCTCTTACTCCCTTGCTGATTTTGATCATTTTGTATCGTTTCCTGATCTCCCCCGCCGGCCAAAGTTTTATCCTTTAATATAACTTTATAATTACAGTAACGACTACATACATATTTTATACAATCATCAGTTTTATTTTTGGTGGTTCTTTGCTAATTTTTAACCACTTTGGGGATCAGTGCTTTAGATGCTTTCCAGTTGTTCGATCTTAGTACGTAAAAAAGAAAAAGAAAGAATGCGATAAACTAGTATGAAATATTTTCGGCATCATCAGTGCACGGATAGCATTCGGAAAAATTCTAAGTTTTACAAAGTCTTTAGGTTGCTTTTAGGTTTTTCAGAATTTATTATTTTCATTATTAATTGTAAGATGATGAAAGTATGTTTCTGTATGTCTGTATATCTCCTTATTCTATGAAAGTATGTTCTGTATGTCTGTATATCTCCTTATTCGTTGATTTATTTACTTATAGAAAGGCCTAGCAAAACTGTGATCCATTGCTGTTGTGTATAACTCCACATTTACGTAGTATTAGTGGGAAAATTACAAAAAATAAAGAAGTGAGGAAATATTATGTTATCACGCTGAGATAAGCACATTTCTTATGAACTTTTTTTTTTTAATTATAAAGTTAATCAGTTAGACATGTTGTGAACATTTACAAGACGTGGAATTTAATGTTACAGTAGTTATAGAATCCTGATATAAAGAATGAGAAAGAAAAGTTGCGTAAAGCAATTAGACGACGTTTAATGGAACAGATGGCAAAAGAAGAACATGAGAGATTACAAATGGTCACAGAAACAGTCCTTATTTAATAAAGCGAAAGCCGACGCAGGAAGACGTCCAGATTCTGCCACTGTTGTTGCAACATCATCGCGGAATGAACCGCTTTTCAAATTTAATATTCGCAGTCAGAGCGGTAATCTAATGGAGCAAATTGTACACGCGGTATTTACTTTTTTTGATTAGTTGAGAATCGTCCCATTTTAGATGAGTAGTTTTCCTTATATAGTAACAGTAATAGTACTCCAACTTTCTTCACTTATCGAATGCAAATTATGAATTCCGTTTTTATCATAGAAGAGATTATTCTTGCAGAATGATAACAGTGCGCGTGTTGCCAAAGCTTTAACAAGACAACTGGAACTTACTGATGACCAGTGCCGTTTGTTGCGGAATCGAATTGAGGAAGAGTTGGAAAAACGTCTGGCAATTTAAGATGTAATTGTCTCGCATCATGATCGTTCTGTAACAGGCTCTGAAATCAGTGCTTTTTAAAAATTCTGAAACTTTCGAATCGATGTCACAGTATAGTATATCGTACTTTGTTTACTCAATAATTTCTAATTAAAAAGCACTTGTTCTCAGTGTAGCATAGATCTTAGAATTATATTCAATAAATTCAACTTTAAGATGCAAACAGGGATCAATTTTTAAGACAACTAGCTATATAAATTTAGATTTAAATCAATATGATTGGTTTTGAACAAGTTGGCAGGACTTGATAAACAGTTTGAATTGTTAAACATTTTTTCAATTTTAGCTAACGAGTGTAAATATTGTGATAAGGTTTTATTGTAATAAGATAATTTTATGTGTGATATTATAGAATTAAAATCGTATCTGAAGATCTTACAATAAACTTGTTATTTGATTTCGTTTGATAATCTCAGTATTAAATTTTTTGCTCCTAATATTAAAATAAGCGTGTTTAATAAGGTCTTATAATAAATTGAGGGCTACTTAATAATCTATCCAGAATCGTAATTTAATTTAAATATAACACAAACGATATTCTTTGTAATTTGGGGAAGGAACGTGGTGGCATGTTGACAACCCAAAGTTAAACAGTTTTGACCAAAATATTTTGTATGTAAATATCGGAATTTTATATTTAATTGAGAATTTTTCATAAGTCGGTATAGGTATTATGATTGTGACAAATGCTTTTAATGAAATTCTTACTCTTAAAACTTCCTTCAGAATTATCTTACAATACATGTATGTTCAATAATTTTGATTCAATATCTTTAACCTCCAATCTTTTAATTTTATTCATACTATTTACTAGCTTTTATTAATTTTTGTTAATGCAATGAAATTTGTTTCATTACGAAATTGTGCTAGATTTATAGGTCTTTCCATGTTTATCATGCTGTTTTGTTATATCATTCAATGAAATAAACAAGACATTTCTGAAGACTGTGAAGTAGTATACTAGTAAAGGTATATTACTTTCACAGGTGTACTACTTTTGACACCTTCAGAAATATGGAGGTATTTTTTGACCAAAAAACTGAGTAAATCTTAATAGTTTTGATACTGAAGAAGAATCATTAGAATTTTTGATATCCGAAATAATTAGTAATGCAAAGGGGTTTCAAATCTTTCTTAGTATTAGTTTATTTCTCAACGATGAATATCTTTAATGAAATAGTAAAATGTTTTGCATTATCAATTTACAAGTGGTTCGAATCAATAGGAGAAATTGTCGTTCACAATTTACAGGGTTTAGAGAGATGTTATGTTGTTGGAACTCGGTGCTAGGATATGGTTTCTTGTCATTCGTGCCTCATCTGCATCGTCAAGGAGATTGACAAAACGACCAATCATTCCAGATAAAACTAATCGAAAAGGCGAGGTGATTATACTTTTTTATTTAATTAGTTAGAACACTTTTTATCCTTATGCATATGTTTTTTTAAGGCAAAATCATTTGTTGACCAGAGAAAAGTAATTTGTAAAGCTGGTAATGGTGGTAATGGCATGGTTTCATTCCGACGTGAAGCAGGCGTAATGTTCGGCGGTCCGGATGGAGGTGATGGAGGAAATGGTGGTCATGTTATTTTCGAAGGTATTTGGTTTCGTCATTTCACATTAAAGATCAATGAAATTTTATTTTACATTTACTTTATTTTAAACAATTGCTAATTTTGAAGATGATATTTTTAGTGGACCCACTCGTTAAAGATCTTTCGCGCTTGCCAACTATCATAAAAGCAATGGATGGTGAAGGTGGTCATCCGAAAAGTTGCCATGGCAAAAGTGCTCCACATAAAGTAATTAAAGTACCCGTAGGAACCGTGTTCAAGGAACTGGACACTGATAGGGTAACTTATAGCTTTCTATCTTTCTGAAATTTCCAGTTTTTTAATTTAAATTTCTCTCCAGGTAATCATTGATTTGAACAAGCAGGGAGCGATCTTCCTTGCTGCTAGGGGAGGTGCTGGTGGCCACGGTAATCAATTTTATAAAACAAACGAAGTACGAGTTCCATTGAAAGCTGAATTAGGTGGAGTAGGTGAAGAGGTTAGTTTGTTCATACTATTTTAGGTGAAGTTTGTATTCTTATATACTTGAAGTTTCTCGTCCTTAAGATGTTTAACTATTTATTATTTCTAAAGCGATCATTTCAGCTAACATATGATGTAGAAATGCATAGAATCGCTACTGCTGGATTAATAGGATATCCCAATGCCGGAAAATCGTTAGTTTTTCAAAATTTTTCCAGATATTTTTTTCTACATAAAGTTAAGGAAAAGCGATTGCCAAGCACCTAATTTATATTGGAAATATTTTCTACAGTCGAATTTTCAGTTCACTTTTGCGTGCGATCTCTAGAGCTAAACCGAAAGTGGCTTGTTACCCATTTACTACTTTGACAGCCTATGTGGGCGTTGTGCATTACGAAGATTTCACACAAATTTCTGGTGCGTTCGAGCGATTTTTTTCAAATCTAAAGTTGAGGATCAAAACAGACAGAATGGATTTATAAGTTTTTTTCAGTAGCAGATATTCCTGGTCTTGTGGAAGGATCACATGCAGATGTCGGACTTGGACATAGCTTTCTAAGACATATAACGCGATGCCACTGCTTGTTCTATGTTTTGGATTTAACACTATCACAATTACGGGTTTGTTATTTTCATTGGTAGGACGTAGAGATTTATTAGGTTTTTCTGCAGTTTTTTTCGTCGATGCATAATTTAGATTAAAAAGTGATATTTGATACTTTGATTTTCAGGAACAATTTAATTCATTAAAATTTGAAGTAGATCAATACCAGCAGGATTTGAGTAATCGACCTAGTACAGTTATCATAAATAAAATGGATTTGGCGTCTATGGATGTAATCTTTTGTTAAATTTTTACTTTTATTATTTGTGGCGCTAATCAACAGGAACTTTCCATGAATTCGCTTATAATTCTTTGCTCATTTTATATCAGTTATTAGAAATCTTCGAGATTTTAACCAAACTGAATGAATCATTTTTTAAATAACGAAGTTGTGGTAAAAGTTATCGGTTGATTTACTTTTGCAGTTTGATAAGAATGCTGTTCGGCAACAGTTCCCTAGCTCTTCGGTATTCTTTATTTCGGCTAAATTCGGAGATGGTATTGAAGAACTTTTGATGCATTTACGTGAACAATATGATCATGCAGCAATGTGATAGCACGAGTTGTAGAAAGACCACACAATAAAAACGTTATTGTTATATTTATTGCAATGATTTATTTAGCAGATAATCATAATTGTTGTCCAAGGTTTCTATATGTAAACAGAAAACCTTGTCTAATCCCACTTCAATTATTCCTTAGTATTCCTTTCTTGACGGTAGAAGTTTTGGAGATCAGGAAGTTATACGGCCAGTTCTCTAGTTCAAATATGTATGTAATACACAGATTGATGTTTTTGGATGAATAGAGGAGTGATAGCAGTAGATCTTGTAATGTTTAAGCAACCTTCTCTTTGACCGTGTTAATGTCTTGCAATTTTATCAATTTAAACATTTATGAAATTATGAAGTATTTAATAAAAATTGAGAAATAAGAATAATCAATGAAACTTGTAGCAGCAGAACGCATATTGATGATGAAGTTCTGCCATGTCAAATTCCATATTGTCAGATTAATTTGTTACTTAAGAAATAGATTATAATAAGACATGTATTCAGATATAATTAGATAATCGAAATTATATCAAATTCAAATTGTTCTGCTTTGTGTGCTGTATAGGTTTAGCTATATTAATTTTCATAGTATACATCTTACCATTGATAAAAAAATTTGTTGTTCAGTAAATAATTGATATAATCTATATTCTATGCTGGTAAGATTATTGAGCTATTGTGTGATTAAAGGATTTTTGAACTGTTGCAAACATTGGTGGATTTTTAAATGAACACTACACACGAGGACATGCTCAAATTTGATGAATCAGTATGGAAAAAATGTTGGAAAATAATTGGGTTTTCTATACCTACTGAAGATAAATGAAATCATTGATTCACAATTGTTTATACATTACATTGTATGAATTTGTCATATTATCTGTTATAAGTACATTTCTGCTGTTTCTAAAAATACGCTTGTTTCAATAGTCATAGTCACTTTTCGGGAAGATAACATAAACATCCTATCCTTTATGTCATAATCTATTTTATTGCTGTAAAAGTATGTCATGGATTCTTTTTCGATGGGTTCAATTCATTATGGAATAGGCGACTTCTAACACTTCGCTTGCAAACTTCTCTGCATCGTGATTTACTTTTCAAATGAAATCCTGAATTGATCATCAATGTCCCTTTATCAGATTATTTGCGTATGATATTTGATTCTTGTACAGTTGCACTTCTATAAATGAAATGAAAAGTGTTATGAATTTTAATCTATTTAATGCTTATAGCCACCGAAATATTTCGACGGTATGTTCGATGTCATGTTAATATTATAATCAATTAATCGATATTGATATTATGATATGTAATAACATTAATTTGAGATATCATCCCGAGAAACATGTGCAACAATAGAGTTGTAAATGCATTAACTTAATTTAATATTCGATTTACATTCACCACCGCTGTTGTGTTTTTTGGTAATAGCATATTTAAATATTATATACAGACAAGTATGAGATAGATGCTTTTTGATGAATGAGGAATATTTATTCTGCAAACAAAATTCCATGCTTCGATGAACTTTTCAGAAGTTCTAAAAAAATTGTTCAGTGCATAAAGATAGCCAATTAATTCCTAGAAGCTCTCCTCCTCTTTATCCCTAGTCAGCTCCAGCACAAATATATCTATGATATTACGCACTGTCTCACCCGCTACTCTACAGTTTATTTAAATTCAAAAAAATCATCAAATTCGTGCTGTGTTTAATTTTATTTCTTTAATCAGGAATAAATATCGAATACAAAGCAACGAATGACTAAATAGGAAATGATCCATGAAGCTCTAATATTGCGTGTAAGATTTATTGACAGAAGTGTCCTAATGACTAACTTTAACAAAACAAACATTTATTACTCTTACATCAGTCCAGTATTCAGTTATTTTCTGTACGTTGTCGTCTTTGACTTGCACTTTTTAAATTTAATTTGTCTCATTCCACCATCTTTTATTTTTTTGCTCTTTTACCCCCTAAAATATTTGTTTTCCATTTCTATTTTTCAGAAAATTTTGATGTAAATTACTATTTTGATAATTCTTAAAAGTTAAACATGTAAACGACATTTTAGAGCCCTCCTCTCAATTCGATCTTTTTCGATTTCCTTCCTTAAAATTATCTTCTTGTCCCTCGCTTTTTTGGCTATCTAAAATATAGACTAAGTTTTACTGACTTCCTTAAGTTTACATTTGCTTCCTAATAGTGAAGTAGTCAAATCATTCCCCATCAAAATGTTCAAATCAATGGCCAGCAAGCAAAATACAATTTAAAATTGTTCAATGTATTGTATGGAATTCATTTCATTCATTAGAACGTAATAGTAGTTTCCGCATTTTAAAGCAAAGTTTCATCACTTTATATATTAGTAAATAATCATTAATAAATATGAATCTATTATTGTAATCAGAAGAACCGATGGAATAAAACTGTTAAAGTGGTGGCTATTTCATAATATAAGGCCTAAGATGAAAATGAGAGATTTAATTTCATTTCCAACCATTATTGGCTTACTATTATTGATTAGATCATGCTTTCGACTTCAAGACACAGAGAAAGTACTTCTGGGGCTATTTGGTGCTTTTGGAAATGGCTCTGTTTTATTTTCATTTTATAATTTATTAAATTTCATATAGGTTGTCAAATTCTGCATGAACGTGTTTATAAATAAATAATTGTTTCATAGTAATATTTGTTCAAAAAGTTTTACAATTTCTACTAACGTGCTATTTCTTATAATATTGAAGAACAATGAAGAATAGCTATACTTTTTTTCTGAGAATCTTTCGGAAGGGGATTATTAATATTATTAATAAATATGATTTTAAGCAGCGTAGGAAATTGAACTCCATCTGGTTACGCCTATAACTTTTGATATTTCTTAAAATTATCAATTTGGCTTGTTTCTAGTAATGTGGAAATAAATCTCACCATTTTGTTGCAATGAAATTTATCGCCAATTGCTTAGTTTATTATTAACGCCATTAATGAAGAGGTTGTAATACAGATTCATCCATTCGTTATAGTTTACTTTTAATTATTTTTCAATTCTTCCTTACTGCTTAGTTAGAAGCCTGATCAAGCTAACAATGTAAATTATTTCGGTAATTGAATTTGGTAATTTAATATTTACATTATACAAAGAAAAGGTCTCAATTTCAAATACTCCAATAGTATTTAGTTCCCCATGTTGCAAACGAAAAATTTACATCAAAAGAATTTTATGAGAAATTCATTAGTATGACATGGACTGATCGAAAAAATGCGGGATAAAATATTTCAAAAAGTCACAATTAGACGTCATCTGTTGGGAGATAATTTATTTCTCATCTGAAACAAATAAGCTTCTCGACAATTTAGTTTTTCAATAATTGATGCGTCTTTTTAAACCTTCTATTATCCTTTTTTTTCATTATTTTTATCATAGCTTATTTCACTTTCACATTGTTCCCCTCATTTCCCTTCTCCTAGAAATTCTCCTCTTTGACGTATTTTTTCTGTTTGCGATGCAACTCTTTCTACACTAATATTCTTTGAGCTTCCATCAATTGCTTATTAAAACATAAAAACTGTAGTTACGCTAACAAAAAAGCAATAATTAATCGTTAGAAGTCAAGTAAAATTATTGGTTTTGCAAAAAGTTCTACTTAATTGATAATTTGCTGTAATAAATGAAATCAGGAATCATATATTAATTACCACAAAAAAACATTAATTAATGTTGCTTGTTTTCAAAAGTTATACTTGCGGTAAACTTTAACTAAGAGAAGTTTTATTCTGAGCAACTCCATGTTTTCAATTCTCTGCAACGTTGCAGAGATTAGTATTTACTACTTCTTAAAATGGGTACTGAGATAATGGATGCAAGTTTGCATAGAAATTCATATTTTTCATGCTTCCGGAAAAATGGTTTCTCCAGTAGCTCTTCCGATATGGTATACTAATTGTGTCAAAACTTCATTTAATCAGTTTAGATTTCGAGTGCAACCATTCCACTGTATGTCAAAGCATTCACATTAATTCACTTTTTTCTAATTAGTGTTAAGCAATCTAAAAAACTCTTTCGTTTATCAATTATATCTTTGTTATCAAATCTACAAATACTATCAGACTCAGCAATATATTTTTATTATTCATTTTTTCTTCTTTAATGAATTTAATGAACAAAATACGCCAACGTATGGATTACATAGGACAAGTTTTGGTGTGATCGGGCTATGATGATTCTTCTGTCGTATATCAACAAATATTAGTAGTCCCAAGAATGGGTAGCTCGGTACTATAATACTACTTCAATCAGTGTCTCTTTGTTTCGGGCAAATCTTTGTATTGCAAAGTGATTTATTCAATTTGTTCAATTAAACGAAAATTTACTGACAAGAAATTTCGTATGTAAAATATTATAAGCAAGCCATATTTTATCATTTTCTGAGACAGTTAGCATAAGTTAAATATAAGCATATCTACGCAATAAAAATCAAGAAAATAGCAAACAAGTCTATTTATTTCTTCGGAGATTGGAAAATTTTATTGAGAAGTAGCTTCATAGTTATTGATATCATTTTGTTCTGTTAGAGTAAGGAGTGAATCGCACAATTTATAGTTACTTTCATAAAACTTTCAAATTAATTTTTGCTTAAAATTGAGAATGGCATTACGAGAAGCTGAGCTTTTCGTAACGAAGCTATTTTTGTTTTCAAAGATTTATACAATTTTCCGAGGCAACAAATACCTGAAAGATCAATAAACATCATTTTCAAGCGTTTTGTAGTTCAGAGGAATCGGAACACTCAAGATATGAAGATATCCTTGTGGATGTTTTGGCACCAAATAAATTCGAAGTATTTACGGTATTCGTATTTCTGTCACTTATGACCATTGATGTTTCTGTGAATTTATTGGTTGTTTACATTGTTATTCGTCAGAAAAAGTTGATAAGACTATTAATCTTCATGATTGTTATGGTTGAAGTTTTCAGATTTAATTAATGAATTCATATTTTCTGCAAAGTTAAATATCTCAATAAAACATTATGATTTGAAAAAACAAGCGAAATTCGCTTTGATTCACTTTGATGCTCATAATGCTTATAATGCTCATAATTCTTTGATTATAATGATTTAATTTTCACATATCAATGCTTTAATCTCTAATAGCGATAGACTTAATTAATCAAAATAGCTATTTGATAAGAGAATTACTAATGAGAAGCTCTTGTCTGTGACAAACAGAAATGTGCACGATTTGTATTTGCATGTTTTACAAATTTCAATTTTTCGCGCCTTTCCACAATCATACTTTGCAATTTTTACCGGAAATCTTCAAGGTTTAATTACCTGATATAATCAAATATGTATTTATATCTCTGCACTGATATCAAATACGTTGATTTTATGGAGTGACAGATAGATTAATTGGTAATCAAAGATTTCAGTTCATTCACATGTCAAAAATATGCTCCAATGGCAAATAAGAACACATGCTGTTGCAAGGCATAGAAATTTTTCAGCTCTTTTTCAAATTATGTTATTAGATCTTTAAATTCCAAAGCTTAAAATGTTTACTTTTGCAATAAGATAAGCTGAACTTATTCAGACTCATTTAAATGCATGCATTTTATTAACGGTTAAAAAATCATACTATGATCCAGAAATTTTTTGAAGTCTTCAGAATAACATAATATTAAATTTATAAAAAGAATGATATCTTGCAGGAAATCTTGTTTGCAGCATCACCATTTAAACAAAAAATATGGCGAACTAATCAAATGATAATGCTGATATGGATTATTGCAACAGCATTATCAATTCCGGAACCATTAACGGTTGACTTATCCAGTTGTCTTTAATCGATCAAATTTTACTACTAAAGTAAGACAGAGTTTGTTTACATATGAATTAAGTTGATGCTATGCATATTTAAAAAGTTAGAATGAAAGTCTGAAATATGAAATATTCATTGTTCAATTCAATCTGATCTGATAAGCAAGGAACCATAGTTATGTAAAATTTTTTCAATAAAAATTTTTACATCTTTGCTGAAAGTAGACGTGTACTGAGACAAACAAAATTAAGACGTCATATGATTAAAATAACAATAAAAGGACAAAATGTTCTTATTTTATTATCCCCATATTAATTCTTCATCCATTCCTAAAAACCGAAACAACATACATATGTCAGCCAAATAATTTTTTTATCCATTTATCATTTTAGTCCATACGTTTTGAACCATATCACGTTTATCACCTTTTAAATGTGTGTTTTTTAGTGGAGTACGAGATGTAAGGAAAGTTGGTCAGTTAAAACGCAGCGCTATTATCAGTTGATACCAACAGTCGGTTTATTTTTCTTGCCTTTATTGTTAATCACTGTTCTCTGCATACATATGGCAATTGTCTTATCTAAGAATGTACTGATCATAGGAAAGCGACAAATGATCAACAGGTACTATCCACTATCAGTTGTAGCCTCTACCGCATTTATTTTTAAACCCGATGTTATGCATCTTATTTTTCTACTGCTAGCGAAACACCGTTAGAAAATTGCAAAAAACACTGGGAATTTTCGAGATACTACTCTTTCAAACTTATCGTCTCAGACTATGCATTGTATATTGGGAGAAGTAAAACTCTTTCTAAAAGACACATTACGAAGTACCAAATCTGAAGTCAATTTTATGCTACTATCAAAGATCATATACTTATGTCAACAACTGAAAAATATAAATTGAAAATACATTATCTACAAGGATGCTGTCTGCACATTCTTGATAATGTCCTTATTCGAGTCCGAATGTAACCATTCAATCGATATCGGTAGAAAGGACAAATTTTTATAGCTGCGCAATTGAAGAATTATTTAACTTTTCTAGAATATTAAAGCATAAAGATAAATATCTTTTTCTTGATTAAAGCTTTATTATTGTTCGCCTACGTGTTATTCCATGTTTATAAATTTTTTATATCATTATTCCATGCTTATAAATTTTGAATTTTCAAGTGACGAAAGGCTTGAACAAAGCTGACATTATTCATTAAATAAATGCAAAAAACATCAACTCCATCTATGTTTGGAATAAGAGAAGAAAGGAATGACGAGCAACTGGAAAGAACTTATGACTTTTCATATAGGCTTTAAATGAGTGATTCGAAATGCTTTCCATTGTTCATTTCTAGAGACAAAATTAGCTAAAAACTATTTGATTTTTTGTTTTTATGAGTAAAACTGACAGTTGTTGAAGAGGAAAAAATTTACTTGAAAGTGAATGAGCTTGAGAAAACAGATCTTAAGCTGGCAATCCATAAAATTTCCAGTTTAGGATTAATCAAATAGTGAATTTCAAGTTTTTGAGATGAGATCGAAAATTTCTTTTTTGCTAATAAGTTGGTAGTCACCATTCCATATCATTCTAATAATTAGTTAGAAAAGATATAATATTCAATTATAATGCTTGGTCAATTATTGATTTTAATCTTTTGTAGATCTAAAATTATTGGAAAAAATCTTTCTGATACGAGTTCTCAAATTTTTGCTCTCAATATGATCTGCACTTGGATGGAATAATAATATGTCTTATTTGCTAGTCTCAAAAATTAAGTTCAATTTCTAAGCATTGTGGTTGATGATTTATTTATTACCATTTTCACAATTCATTACAATTTAAACTTTAAATATAGTAAAAGTAATGAGAAACTTATTAGAAATTAAATTTTTTTAGGAAAAAAGCAACCAAATGCTTCGGATGGTTGTAATTTTATTTGCGCTCTATTATTATTCCCTGTTACCTCTATAATCTCACTTTTAAGTTTCAGACATCAACTTTTATAACTGAGGAAAGTTCAAGGCAGCAGAATATTCTGCAAAAAGTGGGGTCAGGGGAAGGGATATCCGTATTTGACGATTTCAAATTACTGTCAATAATTGCTGGAAGAGACATTTTGTAAATTTTTTTTTGGAATTTGGCAACAATTCTCTTCAGCTCGTGCTGAATTTCTTCAATCATAAATGATAAATTTGATTTTTCTGATGCTACAGTGCTTTTAACGTTGATCCATTCGCACCATTGTATAATTATGATATTGTTCTCTCCCTACGAAAGTTTATTTCGAGATTTATGAGTTATTCGTCATGTTGCATCAATCCAATATTTTACCATTTCATGAGCGTAAGTTCTTCCTTTGGCTCTAATTTCAAATTCCAACTGCTTTATTTTTCATATTAATCAAGGAAATAAAAATTAGGAAAATTTTAACTGAGGATAATTTCTTCCCAACAAATTAACACTAGAAGTTTTGTTTGAAAAGTAGGTGTTGACAAAACACAATAGAATCTCGAAATTAAGTAGCTAATGATCCCGTAGCAACTAATGCAATATCATTATTTGAAATACAGGGATTTCCGAATTAGCCATTCTCAAAAGTTTGCGTCACAAACATTCGTTAGGTACTTATGACATGCATAAGCAGAAGCACATAATAATTTAACTTTATGCCAACTTTCATGATTCATGCCAAGAATTTGGCGAACACAAATCTGAGATACAAAATAAAAGAACCGTGCAAGATGTATTGAATACACTGGGTTAATTCTGTAGACAAAAAAATTTGAATACTATAAACACTTTGATTTTTTTTTGTTTTTCAAAGTTCTAAAAAGAAAAGAATGTAATAGGGAGCCAATATCAGATGGAATGTTTGCAGTATTATTAATATTTAGATAAATTACCCGTGCCTTAAGTACAATTAAGAAAATATGGAAAATGAAATAGTTATGTTGAAGGAACATATTTTATATGAAATATTCAGAGTGAAATATGCAAAACATTAAAAGCTCTGCAATGATATTAATTTACATACCTGTAAAATCAAATAAAATTTTAATAAACTGAAGAAAATGAAAAGTGAACTGAAACAATTACCTTCAAAATGGGAAAGAGCTGATCCGTGAATAATTACAAAAACAAATTTAGTCATAATATTTCAGAGAAGTTTGAAGAGAAATATGAAACAACGTAATAATTAAGGAAATTTCTACTTGTAACATAAGTTTACGGCGATAATACCAAGGGAGAAGTTTCAAGCTTAATAACTTTGGTGGTTAAATGATTAGAAAGTTTTTGAATTTTCCTTTCTCTTAGATTACCCATAGAATTCAGGGAAAATAAAAGATGATACAGTCAAATATGAGTTGGTGCTGAATAAACATTAATTACAAAATAATGAGAGAGGATCAAGTATTACACAATCCATACTTAAAAACTTGTTTAACGAAATAATAAGAGAAAAATAAAACTGGCATGTAGACGCATCCCAAATTATTAGGAAGCACCCGAATTGCTATCGATGATTAAAAAAGCTCGAAGAAAGTGTTTCCTGAATATTTAAAAGAGTAGCACTTGTAGGAAATTCAAATTTCAAAACTTTTGAAATAGTCAACTGTTTGAGATAATTACAGGTAATGGAAATAAATTGAGACTTTTGTAATAAAATCGAAAAATGAATGATAATTTTTAAAAAGTCGAAGAAATTGCTAGTCAGATATTGAAATTTTTTGTTCTAAAAATAGAATTCGCATTTCAAACGATTCCGACATGAATTGTGATGTATCTGCGGTCCAAACAAATGGAATGATTCAACAAAAAGTAACAAATATGATGATAATGATCGGTTGACAAATTTTTAATGAAATTACAATTGCTATCTACGTTTTATACTCAAATCTAATGGCTCATCTATTGATTCCACTACCTCATTTGATATTTTCATGTCGTGTAAGGGAGTGCTGGGCAATAATGGTGTTGCTGCTCGACATAATACTGCCGATTGCTGACAGTTTTGAGGAAAAGTATTTCGTATTGCAGCTACTGCTATCGGTAAAATAGGCGGTTGATTAAGTAATGAGGCAACAGATCGATGAGTTTCAACAATGGATGGCTGGATTCGAGACAGGATGGTTGACTGTAACTGTACACCATTTGGATTGTTCTCCGATCTGTATTGATTACAACTTTCTGTGGCATATCTTTTTTCGACACCATCATGAGGTTGATTTTCAACAGAAAGTGGCGAAATTAATTCTTGCAGTGGTTGTTCTAATTGCTGTCCTTGCATAAAACCACAATTTCCTAATACTAATAATTCGGTGTCAATATTTCTTGATATATTATCATTCATACAGGTTCTTATGGTATTTGAAATAGTGCTATCATCCGAATTAGATGCAACAGATGACGATGAGGAACAACATGTAGTAGGCCAAACTGTTATTGCTTCAAGGCTTCGCTGATGTACTGCATTTTGCATTTTTAACTCGTACAAAACTGTATGCAACAGTTGTGGAGCTGCAGAACGACAATCTTGCGAAAATGTTCCTTGAAATAGATCACTTAAACGATTGTGAATAAATGCAGCTAATTCCGGATGATGCATGAGTGGCTTATCAGAAACACACATGCCTGCAGCACCAATTAATGCTATCTGTTGATTAGTCAATTTTAATGTATTAAATTTTTGCAAAAAAACATTTAAAGGTGAATAGAAATATTGTTGGACATGTTGTCGTCCTATTGGTGACTGAAGCGTTAAGACTGTTTTGTGAGAATTAAGCGATGAGAGCATCGCTAGCACGACTGTTTGAAACAACGTACCCTGAAAGATACATTGATTTTTTATTTAGTACTTTCCACTTCCCATTACTTTAACAAATTCTTCCATTTTTTAATCTTTGCTGTTAATCTCATCAACTTAGAATAAAAGTATGAAAAATTAAGTTCAACCATTATTAAATATGCTTTTACAAGATTTCAAAACTAGATCGGGAATACTATGTTATTAAAAAATAAAAAAAGGAATAGTTTACTCTCAGTAGCTGAACTCGGTCTTGATGGTGTAACATACTGAATCCTGGAATTGATTGAGAGAAATTGTAAGCTGCCTTTATTGCATGATGAGCATTCATCCTACAACAAAACTAATAAATAAACTTATTTATAAATTCTCATACAATTAGACTTCAACCAACACTTAATTACCAATATTAATCGTTTAGATTGAGTAATAATTCAATCAAAATCAAAGTAGTCCACAATTTCACCGGAAACTCTCCAGAGAATTTTAAATAGTGTAAGCTATAAGAACTGTTTGTTACAAAGATATAAAACAAAAAGTACCTTCCGACAGGACAGAAAGTTTGTATCGGAGGTTTATCAAGGAGCTTCTTTACATTATCTATTAGATGCAAGAAACCAGTAAAGCAGGATTCCAGCACCGAATCGCTATTGATAAGTGCAGTTTGTACTGCATCAGTTAGAGTACGTTCCGAAACGCGAGCCAGTTCCTCAGCCATCCGAACTTTTTCATGCTTTGGTACACGGCCGAACCGAACGGCTAAAAAATAGAAGATTATGCAGGAAGAGAATAAATATTTGAGCAAAGAAAATTGAACTATGTGTCTACAGACCAATGCAAAAAATTCCAAATTTATGTGGCTTACTAAAACGTAAAACAAAATTTTAAGTTTATTATATCAAGCGTTATTTTCCAAACTTATGCTTTTACCCTATAGGAAGTTTTACTTCAACATATTCGTCTTCATTCCTTCTATTAATTGATTAAACTAACAGCTGATTGAGTACTGAAATCATTGCAAAAATTTAGTAATCAAAAGGAGCTGTTGATATGATAAGATATTAGCAATATAATAAGTTCCCTGCAGAAATCTAAACATTTATTTTTTCAAGTTGCCAGTTTCAAATATATGATATTTTATTGTTCATAAGATCCCCCTAGTTGCAATCAAATCAAATTTTCGAATTAAATAGAGCACGGCGAAAGTGAAAACTCGGGCAGAAGAGAAAGCAAGCAGCGCAGTTGAAATTCACAAGGTCAGCAGGAAACGATTTGATCCAATCCCTCTCGTCATTTCAACCTTCCCTTCCAGTAAACACATTTTAAATGTTCACATGAAATGACCCAAATATCGCACTTCTCTTCAACTTATCTATTCTAACCAAGGTCAAACCACAATATAACACTCTCAAACCAGATCAAGGTCAAACTACAAACTTCATTTAAATGCATCTCAATCAATGTCAAGGTCAAAAATACCTTTCTATTTCATTAGCTCCAATTTACATAAAAGCTAAGGTGTAAATTCATTCAACGCTTTTTTCAATTCAGATCTGACAAAGAAAAAAATTAGATATTCATTTAAAATTTGTGGACAATTTAACCAATATCACGAACAAATTAGATTTGAGAAGAAAAAAGTTAAAGAAAGAATGACTCACAATTTGAGGAAATACCAAACTTGCATACCTTCTCTTGACATTCCAACTTTGATACATTTCTGTAGCCTACAATGTTGACATCGATTACGATTGTTCCGAGCAACGATACATTGTTGACTTCTCGTACACGGACGATATTGAATTTTCTGTTGAATAGAACGACGAAAAAAACCCTGTAAATAAGTTTCCCATAGAAAATAATATTTCTTTGAAAGATTAAAATTGAAATAAAGAAAAAAAAATCAATGGAATTTATAAACAAATACCAAATCTACGGAGGAAACAATCACAAAATCTCTTTCCATGAAGATCACTATGCTAACAATTTTCTAAAACAAATCAGATGTAATTATAAAAGGAAAAACGTATCAATTTCGAAGCAATAGAAATAGGATGTTAAAAAATGAAGAAATTAAACAAATTTACCTTGCAACCTTCGCATGCAAAAACGCCGTAATGGAAACCGGACGCTTTATCACCACACACCTGGCACAAATAATTGTTATTCGTTGTAGCGGCTGCAAATCAGAAGGAATAAAGCGTAAACCAATGGATTTAAAATATTTACCATCCTTTCACTCTTATTTTCCTCAACATTTCCTTTTAGTTGTACACTATCCCCACAATTCAACAACCAATTCAAAAAAATTAAAATCCGTTAATTAACGCCCATTGTCCAATATCATTTGTTGCTCGATATTTTTAAAATAAAACTTAAAGTGAGCAAATGTGAATAATTGCGGGAATGCATTGCTATACAAAGGCTACCGAACAAAAATTAATTGCAGATGAGTAGGGATACTATGAGTTACACTTCAAATGATCTCAATTTGCTAGCAAAGGTCGAAAGTTATCATTTGATCACTGGTTAGTGATAATATGTCAATAAATATTTCCAATTCAGGATCGCCGAATAAAAATCAAGCTTTCTCAACACATCAAACACTTAATCTTTATTATATATGCGTCAATTCCAGCTTTTATTAGTGATCTTTTTGAATTTACTGAGAACATTGTGGCAGTAGTGTTAAGTTAATTTTAACTGCAATAAACAGCCTAATGATTTGTTTTCAAAATTGCATGTTTTGTTCCTCAAATCAAATAACTAAGCTAGTTGAGAAAGGACAGCATTTTTGGAGTATCCGGACTTGTAGTATTGTTTTAAATATGAACATGTTGAACATCACGCCTTCTACATACCACGCTTTCTCCTCCGATCAAAATTTAATCCTTTTCAGTCCTGCTACTCGAGAGATATTGATCAGATTCCAAGTTACAGTAGGTCATTAACATAATATGGCATGCCTTGATGTTTGTGAAGTCGTCTTGAAATGTGATGAGAGCATTGTATAGCTCTTACCTGAATGCTATCTCTAGTACACGACAATTATCGACAGTACAACGTATTAGAAAAAGTGCGTTTCAGACTAATTTCATTAATTATCGCTGAGATGCAATACTGTCCAACTGCATCTGTTTAAAGGAGAGCTCTCACCTCAAGTGAATGGGAAGTGACCTTTACCCCAATCAAGCATATAAAATTTGACCAATTTGAATGAATCATCTCTGTCCTAGTTGCTGCCCATAACAGGCCTCATTTTTCGCCGTTCCAAATACTCCTCCCTTTCCCTTTCTTTCTTTCTCCCTTTCTCTGTATAAAGCACCTCTCGATATCCCTCCACCGTCTGTCACTGCCAGCTTCCCAACTGACCTTCAAAAATGCAGTGATTAGAAAAGAAATAAGGGAAAGGGATGAAAGAGTAAGAGAGTGGGAGAAAGTTTCACTATCAGTTTCAATAATTATTTCATTCATCTCATTTCCATTACACATTGTCAAGCAGCTGACAATTACTACTTAAAACTATTTTTTGATAATTCATAAGATCTCTCCCTCATAGCAAAAAGTTACATTCTCTTTCTCTCTCCTACTCGCTTTCAAACTTTGTGAGCAAAATTTCACTTTTCCTCTCTCTAATTTTGCTCGTGCAGCAATACGACGTCTGATGGATGCACAACACACGTGCCTAACCTAGACAGACAGACATATCCACAATATTCATCTAAGGAAACAATACGTAAAAAAGTAACTTTAAAGTGACCGTCCTTGGAATCACATGAAACTGATTTTCAGCTTTTCAAGCGATTATTAAAGTTTGTGGCATTTCTCTCCTCGGCCTTTCCAGATCTTTCTTCACAAATTTCATCAATCAAACGTCTATTTGACTCAAATTACTTGCTTTCCCTTCTGTCTCATAATGAATTATTGGTCAGATACTTTTATTTATCAGCACATCATAATTCAGCCTTTTCTTCCTTTTTCCTACTTTCCGTTTCCGATATGAAATAGGAAAATTTGAGACAAATTATGACTCTTTTATCAAAGAATGACTCAATCACAGTAAACATCAAAGATTACTAAAGTGGAAATGATAATCAAGATCAAAGCGAAAAATTCTTTCACGATTTATGTAAATTGCAGATTATGAAAATGAAACACTTTGCTGTTTAATCAAAAATGGTCAAGCAATATAATAGGATAACTATTATGTTCTTTTCTAATGAAACAAATGATCTCGGCTGAAAATTTCTCTTGAATACAACTTGAATGTCAAGAGTTCTAGAAACTGTGAAGAATTAAGAATAAAAAAGTTGAAAATTTTTTACAGAAGAGATTCTCGGAGACGATACTAAATAATGAAAGTGGCACTCTTCGCATGGTCTAATTTAACTTTTCAAAGATAAGTGTCACAGCATATTCACATGTATTTCCTCGTTAAATAAGCAGCAAAATTCATTCACATGTTTTTCCTCGCGAATAAGCAACAAAGCTGTGAGCAATCGAAAAGCCCTGGTCAAAAATCCGTTACAGCAATGCGAACATGAAGTTCCTCAAGGAAACATGGGAGTTATTTTTTGCACTTTGAAATACTAAAGAAAAGGAAGCAAAATTACATTAATCAGATATATTATTTACTTTTACTATAAGTGAAGAAAATGGCGGTGATGATGTGATCATCATATCAACCTTTAATGAACTCACCGTAATCGTCATTCACTGTAGCATTATTCTGTCGCTGATAATGATGATGAGGATGATGATAATGATGATGATGGCGGTGATGGCGTCTTTCATTAATTCTATTTTCATGATCTGACGGTGAGACGAGGGAATTGAGAGTTGTGACAACAAACGAATCCGATGAAGTGGATGGAATAATTGGTCGGAAAGCTGACGGCGCATTACCGCTCAAAATTAAACTTGTAGAAGCGAAATTGGATTCTTCTGCTCCCGTTGTGGCTATTACTGTTCCGGCTGGAATAGTAACCGTTGGAGTTGTTGTTGCTGCTGAAAGACTTATTGTAACCATCGGTCGATGTGCCCTATGAATATTGGAAGATATCAAAAGCTCGCCAAGAATTTCTGAACTCGTAGAAGAAGCATCATTAGTTGTGGAAGTGACTGAAATTGGAGGCATATGCCGGATTGTTGCAAGCGGTGTTCCGGAAAGTATCATTTTTGTCTGTTTCTTTTTTCCATCGCACCTGCAGTGGAAAAATGTGAGAGCAATAAAAACATGAAAAAGATTATTTGCCACAATTAGAATGGAAAAAAAACCCAAACAATGATACTCATTTTGCTTCAAAAACGACTTAATAAGAAAGTAAAGCCTCTTTTGACAAACGAAATTAATTTTTCAAATATTTTAAAAGGATATTTATGAAATTTGTCTGTCGGAGAATTGAAATGACCCGCTAATATGAAGCCTAAGAAGTAAGATGAAGCAAGTGGTTGGCATGGAAATTGCATGCCAGTGAAAGCTTCGGAAGCGCTACTCTCCCCATATGGTATTTGTTGAGTGGGATGGGTTGCAGAGACGTACAAGGTCAACTGTTTACTACCCAATCTCTCCCTGTTCAACCGTCCGTTTCGCTGTTCGAAACCAAACCGCTCCTCCCGCCCGACCGACCGGTCAGTCATTCCTCTCCATTCCGGTATTTCAGCATATCCCTCTCCTTCATCTTTCCCGACTGCACGGTATTCTTATCACTTTTCCCTACCGCCCCTTCTCGCTGTTCGACGAGCAGTGGCAACAGGTCGAGGTCACCATCCAACATTCAACATTTTCCCTTTTACAAACTCAAACTCTCTCACCTGTCCTCATTAAATTACACAGACACACACATACACACACACACATACATATGCATAAACTGGCCCAAGTTTTCCGTGCCGATTTTCTCTACTGTAAAGCAAGATAGGCAATGAGAAACTCTAAAGTTTCAAAGACTATACGGAAAGCGTCACGTAAAGTAAAATATCAACGATGATTTTGAAAAAGTTCGCAAAAACGACCATTCATTTGAAAAGTGAATTCGTTTCTCTGATAGTAATCTCATCAGCCTGTTAATGACTGACCAAATCTTGCAGATTACACCTAAAAACGGATGATTTCAAAAAATGATAAAACACAAGTTTATTTTTGTTTGCTGGTAAGATAAATCTTGATATGTTAGCGGACTGATGCTACGAGTGAGAAAATGGCATAATCATATCATTAAGATAGAAAAAAAAACTAAAAACAATACTCTTTTCAAGTTATTGACGCCATCATTTCATTTTTTCTATCACATTTATCCTGCTTACTCTATAATACATTATCTGTTCTACTTCAATTTTAAATCTGAAAAATGCTGAATCGATGAATGAAGCAACCACTGATAACTGTGCTATAACATCAATGTTACTTTTATTAAATAATGGCTTTATTATGGAATAAAATGAAACTAATACGAATTCTGTAAAGTCATTAATTCAATCAACCCTGAAATCGAGAAGGTTACACAGCAAAGAACTTTCTATAGTTTAAAATAATAGTGAGGATGCGAAGTGTTGTCAAAACGGAATCAGCAAATGCCAACTACTATATTTCAAAGCATGATGACACATGGTGTGATTCAGGTAGGTCAAATTTCAACCGAGTGGTGGAATGAAGGACACTCGGTAAGGTTGTTTGATAGCAATTAATTGTGCAAAATCAAGGTGAAGCTTTGGAGATGAACTTTTCTTTTAATGAATATAAAAGTATTCATTATAATAATAAAATGCTCAGTAAATAAATCGACAATAAGTTAGTGAAAATTTTCGACATTCAACTATTTGTTTATCGCTGACTAATCTTGGATGAAGTTAATACTGAAATGTTAACAAGAATTCAACTAACTATTAAAAAGGTACACATACAAGATAAGAAATATGAGCTAAATTGTGAGTAAATTAAATGATACGATTTATATTAATTAAGTCAGATTCTCCAATATCAAACTGAATTTGTTCAATTGGAAATGGAAATCTTGTTTGATTGAAAGTTTAATTATGCATTTCAGTTAGAAAAGAAGTATTTATGTTAAAACAAAAGAAAAAATCATTAGAAAATAATATATACAGCTTTAGAATGCGATAATGAAAGTGAAAGGAAATGATCGAAAAATGAGAAGAGCGAGTTGACCAATAGAACTTACCTAATAATTTTTTACCCAATCGGTGGCGCACTTACGGTGGGAATTGGCGGTGATGATGACAGCAAAAATCACGACCTAAATCTAACCTGCCAAATGAAAACGTTCAAAAATGAGTACATTCATAGATCATTTCTTTTCTACTCGTCAAAACTACTGCTTACAATGAGAATTTAATTTGACAGTAATTTAATATTAATAACAAATCACTTCCAATTAAAAAGCTTTTTGAGCATGAAATTTTGAGCATATTTTTCAAAGAAATCTTAGTTTTGATCAAATTACTTTTATTAAAAGTTTCATAAAACTATTTCAGCTCTTTTGTAGCGAGCAATCAATTCATGCAATAATCTTATTTTAAAATTCTTCAAAATGAATCAAAAATATCTTGAGAGCATGCGGTGGTTATATAATTATAAAAAAACATCATTTTAATTGAAACCTGTGAATAAAACTAAAAAACGTAATAATTAATAAGAGGGTGGGTAGAGATCAATAGTTTGAAAAATCGAATTCTGGATATCACTCAAAAATCCAGTGGATATTTAGATTTAATAGGAGTTGCTCACTTGAACCATTTGTTGGCAATTGTAAATGATCTAGTCAAAGATTTATTTGATCATACGTGTTCGGATTGCTTATTGTTACAATTTCACAACAGCAACTGCAATACATGGTTAACGATCAGTGAAAAACTAATAATTAATTGTTACTACTTTTGAAATCATTATCCGAGAATAAGACTTTAACGAACTTTGTTGATAACTTCAGCAGTTTCTTTGTAAACGATCGTAAGAGCGCAGGAATTGAGTATTAACAGCAAATTTAGAAATGTGTCCTTATTTACTCAAAATCAAATAAATTTAAAGGTTAAAAAGACACAAACATACATTTATCTAAACTGGATAAAAAAATTTAATTGAAATCGTATTCGGCAATAACTTTTTTATAAATATATTTATTTCAGCATAATGTGATGCTTTCCCTTTTCCTGCAAATGATGCAGTAAATTAAATTAATAATATTCTAGATATTTCACTGCTCGAGATTGATATAAGCAATTAGTAGGTAGGATAAAAATATCAAATCGGAAATTGTATGAAAGTATGCTTAGCTTCTGACTTGATTTTTTTCTAATTTATAGCTCGGATTCGTCATTTTCCACTGCGACATAATACAAATTTTTATTATTTGAAGAGCCAACAGTGGTATCAGATATCTTGTCGTGTCATTCAAAGCGTATCCGACTTCGCGTTTTTTCATAACAACCACTTCTCTCTAGTTTACTCTCGTCCTGCTATTAGCTAGTAATATCAAACTTATAATTTCTCTCAATTATTTTATCTCATTGATAATAAATCTCTCATTACTTACTTCGCTACTACAAATGATTATTGCATTTCAATCCATAAAATTTAGAAAAATGAATATTTCTAAAATTACTATAATGTTCATCTCATTGTCCGAAAGTTCACTTGAATATTTCAAAGTTTTTCTTTGTCTACAAAAATTGGCATGGATTTTGAAACGGATGAAAAGGCAATTGTTGGAAGTGATATTGAAGGACTGAGTAATATTAATGATGATAATTTCGATTTCTTCAGACTCTCAAATATCTCATTTTAAATCTTTTTGGAATTTTAGCTACAGAATAATAAAATCATGAAACAATTTATAAAGATTGCTTAGAAATTCAATTATAATTACTATAACTTCAAAAATATTATTGACTTAAACATCAAAGACCTTTTTAAGTTTTTTCAAATATCATATCTTATTTTAAACTTTATTTATTGCTTACATCATTCCATAGATTTCCCAATCTTAGAAGCACTTAGTAAATTATTGAATAAGCAACAGGTAATGTAAACAAAATAATTTTTGAAATTTCATTCATCACCATTTTCCTCTCTTCATATTTTATGTGTACTATTTTATCGTCGTTTCTTTATCACTTATTTTTCGTCAAGAAACCAATAAATTGTAAAACTAGTTAGAGATGTTCTATCCTGCAGAGATTTTCAGCTTAAAATTTAGAGTTCCAGTTCTACAACTTATATGTTTCCTTCTCCCCCGCTTTACATATTCCTTCCCCCGTTCTTCCAACAAACTGCAATATGCGGAGGATATTATTTAACTTGAAATCTCTTTCTCCAACATTTGCTTGGTATATCTTACAATCAACTCCTCTCGCATTGTAGTTAGTAGTGGCAGCAACAGCTGCGTTAGCTTGCATTTCAGGCGAGCGGAATTGTTGCAGAGGCATTAGCAGAAGAGGAGTAGTGGATCAGTGTGATCGGACGAATCGTCGTCATCTGCCCTCCCTTCTGATCGTTCTTTTTCTTCCATCAGCTAGTCGAAGAGGGAGTAGGAGAAGGTATTTTCTCACTAATATTTCTTCTGTTCGGATCGGAAATCGAACATGGATCAGTGTGAAGGAGTGGATGAATCGATTTCCTTACTCCATGCTTATCTTCCAGGTGCTAAATATTTTCTATTTCTTGTATACAAGTAAAAATTCGATAAAATACTTCGATAAGATCAGCGACAGAATACCGATCGTCCTTCTGGCATTTTTCTTATACCGTCTGAATTCTTTTGATAATATCTATTTGTTCAGCAAGGTAAAACTTTGTAAAACAAGTTGCATTGAGATTGTCATGAGCCCAATATAAGATTGATGACAATAAATTGGAAAGAAGTACAAAAAGTCTACAATTGATGACCCTTTAAAGCCATCATTGTATGAATATGAATATATAAATTCTTCAATTTTTCTCATAATTATTCGAAGCGTTCTGAAATTAATTTATTACATCTTTTAATTATTCGCAATAATGCATTTAAAGGCAAAATACTCTTTCTTAATTTTTGCAATATTTTTATTTATTCTTGATTTTCCTGAGAAGTTTTCTCTTTGTGATAAATTTGAAAATTGCGTCTGTTATTCATTGATTTAATCATTTTATATTCATTTTTACGTTCAATCTGGAGTATTAAATAAACTTTGTGATAAAGGTAAATAAAGAAATGAACATTTCAAGGTCTTCGAGTTTAAGTAAAATGAATAGAACCTAGGAATCTTTACTAACTTAAAAAGATGTTAAAGGAAACTTATAAAGATCATTAGAGATTTTCAGTTACTAGCAGAAAACCGAACTTTTAACTTCATTCTTCTCTATCGTTCAATATTTTCAATGTTTATACTTCTAACATAATAATTTTCTTATTGCAAAATTTCGAATCTTTTCTTACATTGGAATTACTCCTCTATTTTGTTAGTTTTTTAATACAAAACATAGGGAAAAACTTCGTGACAAATACAATCACGGTTAAATATGCGGGCAGAATATTCAAAAAAGACTAGTACAGCGTTTGTCTTGCTTGCATTGAAATTACTATCAATAATATCAAAAGGATTTGATTTACTTGATTATATACTGTTCATTTATCTGTATAATTTAGTGCTCAAACTTGCTTTTTTTCATTACCATCTCTTGCAGTTTTTTTAGTATAATGGATTATCTGTTTCCGACTCTCGACAGTTGAAGAAGTATTACAAGATGGACTTTTTTTTCTATAAGTGTACACATTCGTAACTTATTCTTGTTTGACTAGAGGTTTACTTTTTCATAGCACTACAAATTTTACTTGCATACTGAATATTTATTGTTTAACTACCAGATGAATTTCAAAATCTTTTTGAATTTATCACGTCCTAAAGTAGTAGTGCGTTTAAATGAAATATTTTGAAATAAAAAAAATTTGTTTTAGTATAGATTGTATTTTCTTTTAGTGCTAAACATTCTTTTGAATTATCTAAACGCCGTTAGCATGTAGAAAAAAAGTTGTTAGTAAAATAAAGCAAACGGTACAATATCGGAATAACTCCGATATTGTACCGTATTTCAATTAATTAAGAAAAGATTTTTAAATTTTTCTTAAAAATAATTGAAATTTTTGCTTTCAAGTTTTTTCTTTCAGAAATTTTCTCTAAATTATTTTTCGATATCCGTTACATTATGATGCCACAATGAACAATTTTTGAAATCGATCGCTGTACAGCCCTATTTTTTCTCTTGCTTACTGTTAAAGATTTTTTAACGGAAATTGAATTGTTCACAACATATCCTTTCACAGATGAATAGTTTCATTTGTCAACAGAAAGTGACTGAATTGATGATTAAATATGGTTGAAAAGTCCAACTATAATATTTTGATGAAGAAATAAATTCCAGTGAAAAGAATTCAAAACAGTATAGAATTCTTATACTCTCATTTTTTCATTTTCTTTTTTCATATTATCTGCAAATATCCAGAACGGAAATCTAGATTAATTAACGATGATGATTTGAAATTTGATATTGAAATTGCAGTTCTTACTGAAACCAATGCTTATTGTCTTCCAGATATACAGAATGCGATTTGCGAAAAGTTTCAAAGCGCCGAATGTAGCGTGGAAGCATCACCTGAACTGACCGAACCGCCATTTAACTTTGCATTTCATGCATTAGGCAAAAAAATCCATCTGCTACCATCAGGCTCTATGATACCAGAAGATTTCGATCAAATTTCCGTCATATCAGTAAGATTTTCCTACTTGAAAATTATTTATTATTTGATTGAGAAGCTGTTTTCGATGAAATTTTGGAGGAAAATCGACCATATGAGTAGAACAAATCATACATATGCAATGCATCAGAAAGATGTAATATTTTTGGTGCGAACAAAAATAAGCTTATTACATGATCTCCGACAGTATTTGTCGGAAATCGCAAACAAAAACAAACAGTTCAATCAATCTATAATAAATATTATTTTTCATGATATACTTGCTTTGAAAAACGCAACTTGCCGATTAGAGCTTATTAATTACTTGGGTCTATATTATGAAATAAAAAACTGTGAATGATTTTAACGTTATTGAAAAATGGTCCAAAGATTTCATAAGATTATGACCCTTTTTTATAGAAATATTTTGCTATTTCTGCAATCTGAACAAATATCAGCACATAAGATATGACTTAAGGAATTACAACAAAAGTAACGCCATTCCTTATTCACATTTTGCCTAAAAAAGCTTCATAATAGAGATTATCCTGAGATATCTTAAGCTTAACAAATATTGTTCCTAACCGTTCAAATAACAGATGTGTTAACTACTTTTAATTCTAACATTAAAGAAAAGATTTTTAGAAACAAATTATAATTAGATGATGGAGAAAGAAATCATATATATGCAGAGAGCATTAGAAAGATGTAAAAATTTTTGACGCAAACAAAAATAGGCTTGGTGAAGTATCACGATGGAACAGATTTCCTGATTTAAAAATATTAACGAATAAATTTCTACTTGCCAAGCGAGCTAAATTTGTATATAAATGGATTTCCCTATGCTTACGTCATAGGAAAATTTGTCGATGAAAAAGAGAAATTTCCAGGATAGAGTTTCTTTATTTCTAATTTATAATCTATTAAATTTCAGGAAGGAATAATTGTCACGGACGGGCTTGCCGGTAAATATTTACATTTGGTGCTTGAAGGTGGTGATGACTGGAGGACACCGTTGCAGAAAGTTTTCAACGAGAAACTTGGCATTAATTGGTGCTTTCTGGTTATGGAACTGCAGTCGGGTACCATTCATTTTCATACATTGCACGCGCAAACGAAACCAATCAAAAATTATGCGGAATGTACTATTTTGTGGCTAAGTGAACTGAAACAAATATCAACCTCACAAACATTATCAAAACCGAAAACGAGCAAAAAAGTTATTAAGAAATCATTGATGGAAAAAAGCATTAGCGATACAGAAGTTAGTGGGAAGACAGCTTCAGTAAAGACGACCAAAAACAATAACGGACAAAAACCTGTCCGTAAGAAAGTTGCTACAACAATAACAACAGTACCATCAACAGCGACTCCAATTACGAACAATGATACGAAAACCGGAAATGACATTTCTGGTAACAGTAAGAAAATGATAATTTCGAAAGTACGGAATTCATTAACGAACGATGTAAACAGTGAGAATTATACAAATGGTGATGGTTCCGCTGATTCAGGAATTTCACTCGTTGACTCGGATACCGAAAAATCATCAAAATGTACAAAAAAGAATGAATTGGCTGAGCCGGAATCATCAGTGGGGAAGCAAACCGAAGCAATGAGTAGTAATGTTGAATTTGCGATACCAATTTCGACATCTAAAATAAATCTAAAAACTAATAATGATGGTATGGATAATTCTGATAGTTCTATCAGTATTACATTCATGAAAGGGAACATACCAATATACAACAACGATCTGCCTCCATCGTTCACAGTGCGTCGAAATAACATTAAATATGAAATGAATAAAAAAATTGAAAGAATTCTGGAAGAAGAGGAGAAAGAAAAATCAGAAGATTGGGATAGATGTGATAGTATCAAATTAACTAATAACGGTCATAATGTACCATCAGACCGTTGCATAAATACACATGACTCGTCGATTCCTATAAGACGTCGTACGCCAACACATGTCAATTCAATTTCAAAGACTATTGGTTTTGATGGTTTACAAAGGTAGATAATTTTTCCTTTACTTCCAGAAAAGAAAGAAAAGTCGTAATTATATTGGGGATCCTTTAATAGTAAAAGACAATATTGATAAATGAAGCTTATTCCCTTTTCGATTTTGATGAACAAACAATGTTATTTATAATGAATTGAATTTTTTCCACTCATTTCCCTTTTGGTTTTTTACAGTTAACTAAAAAGTAGTGGCAAGAAACGATCGTATTTTAATTTTACTTCATTTCCTTCCAGAAAATGAGATAGAATATTCAAAAACCGTCAAGTTCAAAGCTTATTGGCATAGATTGGAAACATCAAATATGTCCCTAAACTTAAAGGAGACAGTGCTGTTCAAATTAATTAAAATGATGTTTTATTTTTCGGTAAAATGAAACAAATAGCTAAGCGACGATATATTATTTTGGAGAAATAAGGAAAATAGTAGCGAAAGCATTTTGAGGACTTTTTACAATTTATATTTATTAAAAGAAACGAGAAAAATTAGAGAAAAAAAGCTTCAAAAGGATACTGAGCAGCAGCTCCAGTAATCATTAGAAATTTTCTGCCATTTCTGTCATCATGAAATTTTCCAAATAATTTCAGTGCTTTCAATTCTCTTCCTCTCAATGATGATATTCATTTTTCATAATTTCACTTCGAATTTCTCATTCATTGATGACAGTGAACTTTCAGCTTAAATGAATAACACTTCAGAGAAATTGAGATGAAAAATTATGAACTCATTCATAGATGTTGTAAAATAAGAACGATGCAATTCTGCGAGTAAAGCGCCTGTAATGTGAAAAAATTTCTTTTTCTTGAAACAATCAAAATCATTCTTGTTATGAATTTGTAAAATATTACGAAGACATTCATTTCTCATTTCAAATTTAAATTTACATATTTTTGATCGATCAGAACTGGGCGTCCCTTTGAATTCCTGAATTATAAACGCTTTTTTCGTGGGATACCCTTTGGGGAATACTTTAGTTTGGCACAATGAATGGTAAAAAGGTTTAATCTTCACGTCATAATATAATTATCGGAAAATATAATCAACTTATCGATCATTATTCTTCTTTACTGGTTGATGCGGGAGAATAATTTGAGGCTGTGTGCTGATTAAAGAATACAAATGGTATGACTGACATGAGGTAATAAATAAGACGTCATATATTCCATTCCAGTTAGCTCTGACTGTGGTTAGGGAACAATTGATTATCTGTACATAATACAGAGGAAATAAATATTAAACGAAGAATTATAAGTCATTTGATAATAATTGACAGGAAACAAGCACAAGATTAATTATTGGCGATGTTCTTAAATAGCAAAAAAAGCGTATCATATTATTTGATTGAGAATTTATGGCAAAAATTAATTAAGAACAATTTTAACATAAATACAAAGATATTTTAATTATGAAATAATTTCATAAAATAAGTTATTCGCATTTTCGACACTTCCTCTAGGCGTTACTTTTTTCTAATGCTTTATGAGCAAAATGTGATAATAGTTAAGATGGGCTCCTTTCTCTTCCTGAACGAAATGAAAATAAATTAATGACTGATGTGATTGATATGATGAGATGTAGCATGTTTTTAATTATTTAAACAAATCAATAATACATAAGGAGAGGTTTTGTATACTCGGTTACAAAAACCAAACCTAAACGTGGTAAAATATTCATTACAAAAAAGTTGATACTCATAACTTAAATAATTTAAAATTATCAATTCTCAAGAAAATAATAAATTTGAGAGAATTTACAAGTTCCAGACCGCCTTCCAGAGATGATATTTCAATAATACGAAGGTTTGCTGATGAAGAAATGCCGCCTGTACAAGTGCTTCAGTTGGTTCTCAAAAAATTTTCCTATAAACAGGTACGACGAATTTCACAAACATTCATAATAGGTTGTTTGAGCGCAAATAAAACTTACCGATTAAAATTAAAGAAATTTAACTCTTCTAGTTACTGTTATTGTATGCCTAAACTTCTCAGTCAATCAGTTATTTATTCAAGAAAAACTAGCATATAAAAAAACTATTAGCTAAATTTGAATTTCTATCAATCAAAAAAGAAAAAGTCAGTACATTTTAATTTACATTATATAAAACGAATTTAATGATAAATTTATCTTATATGTAATACAGTTTTAGTTAGGCGAATTGAGACAAGTTCATCCATATTGGGATGAGTTGTGTGGGCAAGCTTTAAATAGTGGTTATCATGAGCTAATCAAAAAAGCAGACAAATTATTAACGGACTGTCAACGACGTGTACATTCTGAACCCGATCTCCATGACGTATTGTCTGCTTTGACCAGTGTACAAGTACACATTCTTAATCCTGTCGATATATTACGTCCAGCTATGGATGAAGGTTCCTCTCTATTGTTTCTTTTCTTGAGAATTAAATATTTTATTGTTAATAGAATGGTTATTGATCGGGACAACACCACAGAAACCTGCTAAGCTTATTATTTCAGGTGTTTGTTGCTTTCCGTACGGTGAATTACTCGACCAAACCTTCGATATTATAGAAAAAGCAAAAAAAAGAATGGATAGTAAACGAGATGCAAGTTTACCTGATATTTATGAAAATTTATTTGAAAAAGACAAATCTTCTAAAAATAACGGATTATAGAAGTGTTGTAATTTAGAAGTTTACAAACGGCTTTTATTCGCTCTTCACAGTTTTGAGTTGATGTACTAGCAAAGTAACTTCCAGATACTTTAGAAAGCATTGATTTGCTTCCAAACCTTACTCAATCGTTCAATATAGTTTAAATCATGCTCTTTATATTTTCCATTTCTCATGCATATACGTACGTATGCGAGTAAAATGCTTGCTATAGAAATGAAAAAAAGAACGACGTTAGGAAACTTTATTAAGATAATAATCAACTGGAAGCCGGTAGCTGAATTGGCGAGGCGCGCTCAATTGCATTACAAATTCAATCTGGCGGCATTGATGGAGGAGAAGCTAGGCGAGGTGATTAGATTGAAGGCTCTGCAATCCATTCAGAGAATAGACAGTTTCATGATCGATTCAGCTGTTAATAAACTTGAAAAGTTCGTCTTCTTGGAAATGCTTTTGAAAAACATTCGGATTTCCCACATAAATAAATTTTCTATGCGAGAAGTGTGAAAAGTAGCTTCATCGATCTGTAACGGTTCTTGATAGACTCGAAAATAGAGAAGTTTTTCGGCAGTATCTTTTGGCAATCACAGCTCAATCTGTTAGACTTATAAGTAAATTAACACAGTTGCAAGTGTATAAAAATTAAGTAATTGATTTTGAATAAGAACAAAATTAAATTTTTTTGATGATTTCCTATTTCCATTTAAGGTAAAACTTTGCCAAGCTGGAAAGTAATGTGGGAAATCCATTGTTAATAGGTTCAGTTACAGGTGTGCATATGTTGTCAGAAATCAAAAAATGAATATTATCGGAAAGACCGATAGAATAGAGCGTTGCAATCTCTCTTTCTCTTTTGTCTCATCACTACTTATGAACACGAATAACGATTGTTCATCTTTTCTCTTTCAGTAAATAGGCTTTATTCCGAAAATAGAATCAATGTAAGAAAAGAGGAAAAAATTTTTTAAGATTTATTCAAGATTTGAAATCACATATAAGTCAAACAGATATGCACTCAATTGCTTGATGTTTTGTAATCGACAGACGGCAGGTAATCGAGTTATATATCCTATCAATATCTGTATTTGATAATATCATACTATGCGATCATTCCTCCGATCGACAAGCATTTGTTTTATAAAATAATTTCTAATGCTAAATACATTTGAAACTTCTGTAAACCAATTTAATACACGGATAACTATTACAGAGCAACTAATATGGCACGAGATGAATTGGAATGGGAAATTGAACAGTTAAGGCATCAAAATGCTCAACTGAAAAAGGACAATCGTGAATTGAAAAAAGATTGCATGAGATTGGAAGCAAGAGTGGAGATCATTGAAAATAAATTCAAAACAATGGCTCGATTATTGCAGTAAGCTTGCTAAGTGTAGACTGGTATTGTGATGCTAGTATTGCCATATACTGTTGTTATTTGTTGTTGGACTGGTTTCTTAAAAGTGAATATAATCGAATATTATATTATGTGTTAAAAAGAAAAAGAAAATTCAGGAAAACAAACAAAATATTTTATATTCAAACTTTAGAAAATATGACATGTAAATGTTTTATTTCTAGTTATCAACTGTAATTTAAAATCCAGTAGATTAATCCATTAAAAATATTTTTTATTGTGATTATATATTATTTCAACTGTAGCACTTTCCTTTTAGTAAGACATTTTAGAACGGATCTGAGAAAGGAGAAAATGAATTTCATCCTTTGAAATTAAGACTGTACAGAATAAGGTTTTATCTTAATTTTTCATTATTATTTTAATCAATGATGCGATTACTGCATTCCCTTCTCTGAGATGCTTCCAGTTCTTTGCAAATAGAATTTTAAAATCGCCAAATTGTTTTCATCAATAACAATAAATCAAACATAATATTCACAAAATCCAATATCTTCGATAATACGGTAAATTCAAATTTTTAAATTTTAAATATTTCTAAAAATTTTTATTTTTATTCAATTCTGAAATTATGTTTCCGAACTAACCAGTTCCTTTAATGAGTGCTACATAACTTTTTCCTGACATGAATTTAACTTCGACAATTATATTTTAATGTATTAAATGGCCCTTCCTAAGTCTTCTGTGACCGTGACAAAATTTAGATTGCTCTTTTCTAGACTGAGTTTCTTTTTCTTTTATTTGTACGTAACCAAAACTGCTGGCTTCTGTGTCAGGCAGATGTGATAACCGATACACTTCGGTGTACCTCAAACTTGGGTAATTAAACCTTTGTTACTTCAGATTTGATAGCATACAATAACACAACGTTAGCAAACGTTAACACATTGACATTTCAACAACATCTAGACGAGTATTAAAGACAAAGAGATAGGATAACCCTTTTACCCTTGGTTTTTACCCGAAGGAATTTCGTGTTTTTTAATATCTTATCAAAATTTATGGTCAGATATAAACCAGTGAGCTTGTTATAAAACAATGTATTCTTTGAAGGAACGTAGAACACCAAAACTAGGAATTAATTTTATTCCTTATTGCATGTGATCCTTTAAAGTCACATTTTGTAACATTATCAAACCGGACAACAACAGTCATCTTTAATTTATATTGGAGAATTAATGCTTTCAATGTATGAAAGAAGATTATCGCCATCAAAAACATTCTGAATCTAACATTTTAAAATTTATTATTTAAAATGCAATTTTACTGTTTTCACACATTACACACACATAAATCTCCATTGATTGGGTGAATATGCGATCCCATGATCTCTTTAAGATGGTAATTCAATGCTTTCCATAATTAAAGCTAAAATATTATTATTTAAACGGTCTTCTTAAAATAAAAGTTCTGGGAGAAAGGAAGCAGACATCTAAAAAGATGAGCTTTGTCAAAATCATTGAATCATCAGTACATTCAGCGAAGAAAAATTAGAAAATTGCTCCTAAGGAGCTTAGTTTCTATGGTATTGAACAATTTTCTGATAAAGTAAGAAAAAGAGCATTAGATCACTTGGCTATACAAATACCAACTGAAGCAAATTACAAGAAATATAACCAGAATCAACGTATCACGCATTCTTTCACTCTGCACAACCCATCCATGACACAATCACCGCCTAGAGACAATCCCTGTTCTCGTGCTACTTTCAATAATTTCGTAGATTTCTTGTTAAGTTGACAAATTCTAACAGCCATATTTGTTATCAGATCATAAATAATTTTTCCTACACTACACCTCCTCACGTTGGTCAGATTTGCATAGAATAATTCATTGCATAATAATTTTTTTAGTAAATTCTAGCTTGATGAACCTACTAAGAGACATCTCTAATTATTCCCATAATATTTTTTATCTACTCAAATCATACAATGCAAAATAAAACAAAAGATATTATTTCATTATTGACAGCACTAATAAGAAATCGAAAATACTTCCAATGCAATATGTTACATTTATCTCATGGATTTAACACCTGACATTCATTCAAATGTATCAACAGCATGAAAAACGTCACTGAGAAAATAAGTCTCAAACCATTTTTATTCTAATTAACGTCCCTGATTATTTATTGTCATCATTATCATTTCATTACTTATTATTATTATCGTTATTGATAACACATTGACAAAATGATATATTACAAATGTTACAAAGAATTATACAAGATAATATATTACAAAGTATCAAGCTAGGTAAGCATCAACTGAAAATGTCAATGTGAAGTACCACAAAATTTTTGATATTAATCACACACCCCTTCTAGTTCTTATCTGCCATAAGCTATCTGTTTATTTTACCAGACCCGAAATTCCTCATATCCGAAAGAGCCATCCAGAAAAATTACACCAGTCTCCTCATTAGATTAATTAATCTCTTCCATTAAACGAATTTGTTAAATTGAATTAGTTTGCTTAATTTAGCCCAACTTTATATATTCCTTGATTATATCAAAAGAAATATTCATGGTGCATCCATTCACATCCAAATGCAGACTACCAAAAGCAAGAATAATGCATAATTATGGTAAATCTGTTTGTTTTTATTGATATTTTCATAAAATTTATAAAATTTGATTGCAGAAAATTAGCGAATGATGCCTATAAAAATTCTCAATTACGTTATATCTCTAACGTACATTTCAAAAGAGCAAATGTAAAAATTCTACTTCTTTTCTGCCGGCATCAAAACTTCTAGCTGAGGGAACAGTCACTGAATAACTATCGAGTTTATAGAGACTTTTTAGAATCCGAAAAATAAGATATAAACCTGCGAAGAAAATGAAGAAGTTTAAAATTTAGAAAAAATATCAAATCAAAAGCAAGGGATCGAAAAATAAAAAAAAAATACCATTAAAAAGAGATATCCTGAAAACGATTACTTCAGTTACCCTAAATGTTCAAAAGTCTTAACGAATTAATCCTTATGATATGCGTTTTCCTTCTTTGAATCTTCCGGATGAGGAGTTGATTTATTCTTGTATAAATCGGTAACAAATTTTGTGCCTGCTTTACGAGCTGCACGACCAGCGATGGACCGTGGACCAAGATCCCAAAGCTGTAAAGCAGCCAGTGAAGTATGACCAGTTGCATACAGTGCTTCATGTGCTGTTATTGAAGCTTGATTACCCCACCTGAAAATTCAAAGTTGAATAAAGCTAAATAAACTGAGAATTTACTAATTTCATTGGAAAATAGATAATATCGATAAGTCTTTTCAAGAACTTTATTTAATATAAAATTTCAGAATTCGTGTTTTCCAATGACAATTAAATTTGATTTGTTGATTTGAATGTGCCTTACTTATGTCTCACAGTATCGACCGTCTCATCAGCAATACTTTTAGCCATTGTCTTAGAGGCATTTTCAAGAGCAATCCAAACAGTGCTTGCGCTGGCAATGCCACTTCCCAATACATAAACTGTGTCATGGATAACACCACTCTCTTTATAACCGAGATGTTTCTCTGCACTGGATGCTAAAGTCTTTCCAATTGATATGCCCATATCTCCAATTTTATTCACTACAATAAATAGGAGTTTAAACGCTATATTATACTTTTGCAAAAAAAGGGTAAGGAGAATAATATACAGAATTCTATATTAAGCAAATCTTGTTCTAGCATTCATCAGTGTTAATCAACTGAAGTAATTTTGATCATCGTTGTCAACTATTTCTCTCGCTTATCTTTTAACATGAAAATGAAACAAAATGGATAACTGCTGTAAGCTGGTTACTCTAATATCTAATCCATTTCTAGAATTTGCAAACCGAGATTTTAGCTACTCGAATTTTCAAACTGCTAATCAAAACTTTTAGCTTTATTAAATAAGAGTAGAGAAACTGTTATAACTTGCATGAAGATGACACTGAGTCAGTACTTAAAGAATCGAATTGAATTGAGACAAGAGAACTGGCCCTACAATCACAATCATCCTCACAGTTCTAAATGGAGGAATTCTAATTTCCCCCTTTAGGAAATGTGCCAATTATTCAGCTGATAATTCTGTACGATCTTAAGAGCCAAAAGAAATCGAAAATTTACATAGATATCGTGTGCATTTTGCGATCATTTTACTTCCTTTGTGGACGTAATGTATACCGAATCTAATGCCAGGATTTACTTGCATCGGTTTTCGGTCTGGCGTAAGTGAAGAGCGAATTTGTGCCGACTTATCAGAGACAATTTTGGATGTTTTCTGGGCAACATGATTTATATTTGTCACCAAATAATCACCACCTGTATGAAATTTGTTAAATGGATTTTGCGATCAATCAGTTCTTAAGATTTGAAGCATCTTATTCAAACTGTACATCCCAAATATTTCCTAAAGAAAACAACCCAACAAATGTGAGAAAACAACCTCGCATCAAAAAGTCGCCAATTTTCCGACTAAGATGCTCCCTTTCTTCCCTACTCATTTGGGGAGACAGTTCTTGGATTCGTATTTCGGTATGATGTTTTAAAATTGAGTAGAAATCCTCTTCATCCTTACTGTCCAGATCTTCAGGTAAAAGGATTCCGACAAACATATCTGCAATAAATCAAATCTACCAGTATAATCAAATGATGTCTATATATATCAAAATTTAGAAGAAATTTAGGAAAATTAAATTCTACCACAAATCTAAGAGATTACCCGGATGCTCTGGAGTTGGATTTGGCATGATATAGGCACCAAAATCATTTTTGAGAACTGGTGTCTTTCCACTAATCAACGGATACGACCATGGACCAATCTGAAATCATGCAGAGAACAATTATAATTGCTGAAGGAGTTTATGCAATGAATGACCGGATAATTTCTGTAGTCTTTCCAACGAATGATTTCTTTTCCTATTTCAAACTAAAACCTGTCTGCCATCCAAAACTAATTTATTAAATAAAAATTTGGGAAGTAGGTTACCTTGTTAACATAAAATGGTCTATATTTTGCATGATAAAAAAGTACAGATTGAAATCTTCGTTAGAAAGGCGGAAATAAAAACAGGAATATGTGATAGTAGGACATACCTGTATGAATGCTTGCACCTGGTTAGTTTCTGGCCTCTCTTGATTTGGAGAAAACCGAAAAATTTCTAGCGAAGAAGGAGCAGTTGGAGTTGAAGTGCTTTCATTCTGAAAGTAAAAATATTCTAATTTTTGGATTTTAAAGAATCTTAAAGGGTTTGTTAAAGCACATGCTGTGCTCAAAGCAAATTTATAAAACAATTATCTTTTAATAAATTTATAAAATTAATAATTTTAACTCACGTCAATAATAAAAAGCTGCACACCATCTGGTATATAATATATCAGATCTGCCTCAACTGTACGCACTGATTCGATCTGCTTTTTTAACTCCTTTTTGTTCTAAATTAAAATTTGATTAAATTCCACCTATCGTGATTAAGAATTTTTATCTTTCTAAAAGTTTATTGGAAAAGTTAGCAATGAGGTTTTTAAAATTGAAAATAATCACTTCAACAATTACCTCTTCATTCTCCATTTTCATCTTCTTAATATCCGATGTTTCATCTTTGATCTGTTTCTGTTTTTTCCCACGCGTCTTCAAATCCTTTATTCTTGCTTTCACGCGATTTTTACCCTCCATTGCCACTTTATACATGTCACTTTTCTTATAATTCTGTTCCTTCGTCGCTTCTTTTATAAGCAACAAACTTCGATCATAAAATGCTAATGCATTTTCCTGAAATTGATCTCTTTTAAAAATGAACAATTTCTAGACAACAATGCAGTAATCCTTCTTGATCAGGCAATACCAACAAATATAATATGCAAAACTAACAGTATCATCAATTTCATCATAGCAAAGGCCTTGTTCGATGCAAGCACACGCTTCACAATACAGTTCATTGATATCACGAATTGTCGCCATCTTGCATTTATGTTTAGACTATAATTCTACTCCTTTACCAACAATTACGTTAGCGTTCACATTACTTTATCACGTGTAATTAATTCATTTTACAACACCATAAACGTGAGATATAGAATTTTAGAAGGCATTAAGTGTACGATTTCTAATATTGAACTAATGAAGATTTCCAAAATTGGAGCAGTTCATAGTTCATCTTAATGCTCTGATATTTCGCTAGAAGAGATTTCCAAGCTTAAAAGAAAGAGATAGAAAGAGGTCAAGCAACTATACTGACATAAGAAAAGAATCTCATTAGAGCTCTGCAATAAATAAGAATTTATATTACCAAACGAAGTTTATATTGTATTATCAACAAAAACGAGAAAATGCGTTAAGCGACACGCGTTGCACACAATAACACGAAGGTTATTTGAAATGGAATGTTGCGATAGTTATAGTAATCAATTAAAAGTAGTTATTTTACTTCTTAATAGGTTAGGAAATTTCTGTAACGCAAAATGAAGCAAATGTTAGGAAATATCACCTTCCCTCTTCAAGTTAACTTCATATGACAGCTAGAAATCAGCGGAATCATAAAATGAAGACGTAGAGTTGTATACGGGAAGTAGGAGACAGAGGGTGGAGAGCTGTGTAATACATGATAACATTACATCAGTAAACATCATCGATGTCAATGAAACAATTTACCTTGTCAGATAAGGTTTGGATAAAAGTTTCGGGAGATCATTGGGCTAAAGCCTAGCCTAACAATTGATTTAATACTCTCGCCACTGATCAAATCAGTGATAAGTATCATCGATTTGAGCATTTTCATAATGACTGTGTTTTCCTGAATGAGTCATCACGTCTCTTCATCCTGTTCCTGAGAATTTCCTGCCTCACACTCATGCCAATTCAAAGTAGCAAATATGAAACAAAATGAAACGAGCTTATTATCTCTTACTCCAAAATAACCCCATTCTTTCCTTTATACATCACCACATCAACCCATTACATCAATGGCGATGAGTCATCGAAACACGCTTCAAATGGTGAATCATCGAAGCATGATCTAATTCTTTGTCAATTTTTGATAATTATTTTAACAACTGCTTCCACGAAATCTCAGACTTTCCGTAAGTGCATGCAATAACCAGTAAATACAGCTTCAATTTAAAACTTAGTGTGAACTTCACAAAACATTGCCATATAATATCACTGAAAAAAAGGTATGCGTATGTGTATTGTGCTAGAACGTCCGATGCTGAAAATCTTATTGCGGGATGAAATAATTCCATCTAATTGTCAAGAATTATTTTGACTTCTGGTCATTTCATGACCTTCTCTGAAGGAAAAACATTAGAAGATTAGGGTAGGAAAAAAGAGTGAGGAAAGTCCAAAGATTTGGTGATATTTAGTTGTTTTGATTTTTAGATTTTACTTGCACCCCATCAACTGAATGCGATGATTTGATTCTTTTTCTTATTAAACAAACAGCTAAAAGTATAAAAATCTCCTTAAATCATTTATCACACACAGAAACGAAAATGATCAATGTCAGTTATAGAAAAGTTTCAACAACTTGTGACCACTTTTCTTTGATGAAGGCATTTTGACCATATCAACACCTTTTGGACTCTTCGAACGAAGACCGAATGTACTGCAACGACTGGAACTCTTCATTGAGAATGTATTTTTATTCACTGGAAGCGATCTTTTTAAAAATTGTCTCGCAAAATAACGAAATTGAAACAAAACTATTTTATGCACAAAAAATTGTCACTTCATTTGTCATTTTTTACCATCATCTAACCATTTTATCACTTTACAACCCTATCAAATTTGCAATAAAAATTATCACGAAGCATTATTCTACTTAATGTTATTATAATAGTACTCAATAAAACATCAGGAATATCACAGATGACAAAAAGTCGCATGAGTCAAATTTTCCGAAAGAATGTGTCAAAAAAATTGAACCAACAATAAATTACTGAATATTCCTTTCGATCAAGATCAAGGAAAACTATTGCACTTAAATCTACTAAAAGATGCATTAAGATCTGATATACTTGCTTACCAGGCTACTTGTGCAACAAAGGCCTGTTTCAGGAATATTTCTGCAAGTTTCGATTCAACTAATACTATTACTATTTTTCCCCTTCTTCTTGCAAAATATATGTTCAGAATCACTAACTTTATTTGCATAAAGCAATACGAAATCTTATAGAAGAAACTTACCTGTAGAAGCGATTTCAGAATCAGAAGAACAAAGCCGTGGAGACGGGCTGCGCCTTTTGGATCGATCAGTTAAGAGTACAGTAATTGGACGTCTAAAAAGTGCTGCAACTCGTTCCCATTCATCTACAGCTGAGACCTCACCAAACATCACACCAAATCGTTTCGCTAATTTTTCACCATCTGACTCACTTACCTGACTAAAAGTGAAGGTAACTCTTTAATGGAAAAGTATTCCATGTAACTTTCAAAATTATTTAAGCTTTTTTACACACCACTATACTCTGTCAGTTTGTTTCCTGATTTTCATTTTTTTTAATATAAAAGAACAAGATTCTTACCAGTTCATGTGATTACCAATAGTTTAAGTTTGATTTCCTCAGACAAATTTGAAAAAAATATTTTCTCAAAAAATTGCAAAAAAAAATTTACAGTAGATCACCAAATAACCAATACAGATTAATATTAAGGGAGACCGCAGTATAGAAAATTCCTAGCATTGAAACTTTAAGTCTAGAAATTTTGAGTCTTTTGAGCCTAAAAAACCAAAGACTTGGAAATTCTTGTCACTTGTTTTTAAAAAAACCTTGAAAGAAAAAGAACTCAATAAATGCTATCAAACATATATTTTTTCCATTTCTTAGCAAGATATTCATACAGTAAATCGTTTCAATCTTCTTCACTTTTGCAGGACATTTCTCAAGCACCTACCGATAACGTTCAAGATCAGTTTTATTCCCCACAAGTAAGCACTTGTGTTGCCGTGAGCAAAGATGATGTTCATGAGTTGAAATTTGTTGCATTGTCGATTCTGCGTACTGTAGAGATAATTGCGACGTTATGTCATAAACCTCAAAGTGATAAATTAAATCTTTTTTAAAAATATTGAAATAAAATTCTTTTATCCAATCATAGAAAATATATTTCCTTTATTATAACAAGAGGAATTTTATAAACAATTCAAAAATAGTTCTAAAAGCCGTTAAATTTCTTCTTGTAAAATTAAATAATTATACATTAATCAATCTTTCAAAATAATGACATCCTGGAAGAAAAATTTCTTAATCGAATTTGTCTATCTCATGAATAAAGTAGAGATCTTAATTTTAATGAAAGAAATTAGATTAAGAAATTTTTAAAATCAGAAATTTGAAAATGAAAAAATTTTAGTAATCCTAAATTAATCTACGCAAAGTGATAGATCTATAATAATTTTCTATTCCGAAACAACAAACAATAATATAAACATCAGCCCATGAAAGATAGCGCGCTGCATCTCGTCCTGAACCATCTACTGTATCCATCAACCATACGACCATCGGTTGCGAGAGTAAAACATCTTGACGGCAATAAGTATCTTCTACGAATGATCATTTAAATTGGTTCAAATAATATGTAATTTGAAAGCGCATCGAATAACTTTTTCGGCTTATATGGGAAAATCTTTTTAATACTTGCAGCAATAATCAAAGTTTTCCACCGTTAAGCAATGTATATGCAAATGAATGAGCTATTAAACTCACACATATTAAATTTGTGGAGTAAACAGGTAAAAACAAACCAAGATTTGGATCGTATTCGCCAATGAATCGACGCGCTATGTATTTTACTGCCAAAGCTGCGAAGTAAATAACGATGATAAAAATTTTAAACTAAAGTGCAATACTGGCATGTACAAGGTAAAGAATAAGACAATCTAAAAAATTAAAATATGGATCAGCTTAATTTTGCTAATATTAAATACAGGTTCTTATTGGAAATGACTAAAAAAATTCATGAAAAAGCTCATTTTTTGATTGCTGACAAATATTGCTATCTTGAAAGACGGAATACTGCCGAACAATGTCAAATATCACTGAAGTGAATCAGTAATTCGTCAAAGAAGACTCGGAACTTCAATTATCTCTTCCCTTAAATAATGAAGAATTTATAAAAATATATAGAATGCTAATTATAATAGAGCCACGACAGTTGAGTACTCCTAGCAAAGATAACAAAATAATTTTCACCTGATTTCCCGCAACCCATCATTCCAATCAAAGCGACATTTATTTCAATAACTGATGAACACATCATTATTTGTTTGCAAAATCGAGAAATCAGTAGGTCTCCTGCTCGACTCCCTCACCGTGAGAGAATAGTGAGATTCAATCAAAATTTTGCTATAAAGCATTTTACAATTCTCCCGTCCTAAACATCAGCATCGCAAAGGAAGGAACGGCAGCTGATCCCCTCCATTCTCTGCCACAGGGAATTAGGGAATATGTATTGTAATAATCTTAATATTGATCTTTAAACAGCAATAACGATTTTATTCCTCTTTACAATAATTTGTTCCCTCAAGCTATATTTATGATTTCTCAAGTACAAATGGCCTCAGATTTTTAATAAAATCAATAAATCTAACGGCTTATTAAACAATTTATATCCATCCAAAAAAAAAAACTGAATCACAATTTCATGATTTATTGACATATTTCAAATAACAGGATGTACTGTCAGAGATCGCAGAAATGAACTGAACATCTGTAACAATTAACGACGACACAAGACAGATGTATATAAATATATATATGTTAAGAATAAACAGAAACTTTAAATATCTTTAAAAAGCAATAAATGGTGATTTAATTTTGGAAACAATGGATTTCTCACGGTGGGTCATCTGGTGTAATAAATGATGGTAAATGAAAAGTGGCCGTGCCAAAACCACGAGTGCGATCGACTGAAATAGCAAACGGATCTGTGGGGTGGAAGAGAAGCTGAACAAAACGACCTTGATTGAGGTTCATTTCGAACAGCGGTAAACATGTAAGTCGGGAGAAAAACCTGAATTTAACATTGCTTTAGTAATTTCGGAACTAAAAAATACTCCTGTAGTAATATTATATTCTTAATAGGAAAAGAAAGCTGAGATAACCTAATAACTATTTTAAAATGATATTCTAATGATTTTACCGCAAACTTATTAAGACAACTGTGCATTGGAAAAGCAAGCAAGAAGAATCATTCTATCAACAACGCTCGCGAGCGATAATTTTAATCTGTTATAATAGATAATACTCGAATTATGCCTAAATTTTTCAGTTCCGTCAAATAATTTATTAAATGATCTTCAACAGAGTCCCTCACCAAAGAAGTTGAAATAATAAAAAGTGATAAATCCTAACCGGATCACATCGTTGTCAGCTAATTTGGTTCGTTCAATAAGTGTAATCAGTCTATCGTCAAAACGAAACATTGATGGATCCAAGTATGGAGTTTCCACCGGAATATAACTAAATGAATAAGGCAACTGACATATAATGCGTCTCCGCGTTTCTCTATCAGACCCTGCAACTGGTATTTCTAACGATCAAGCATCGAATATATGAATATCATTTAATATTATCTATTATAAATAATTTCCGGTTACTATTTAAGTTTCTTCATACATTTGCGAAATAATCATAATCGAAAGATCGAAATGTCAACTAATACGCGAACATGAACCGAGTTTTTGAACTTTTTTCACATTAAAAAAATCAATAAGAAAATATCCTGTTAGTTAGCATAATCAATTTAGGACTATTCTCCCATGAATGTTGAAGAGACTGTTCGTTACAGTACTACAGAAATACATCTCTTAATCCTAGCAATATTGCATGGTTATTGCGCTCTGTATAGATGCCTTCGATAGGCTTTCAAAACATCGTTATCAATTATTAATCCTCAGATGAAATGTTCGATGATGTACTTTATAATTTTTCTAACTGTTCTATGATATCCCGCTCTCCTTTTCTATCTCTCTATTTTTTTTAATATTATAATTGTCTATCTTTAAATTAATCCATCAATCTATCAAGATTAACCTCCTCGGGCATCAGTAAGTGCATTTTTCATACGTTGATATGCTACTAGCGCTTGCTGACAATGTTGAATGGTGCAAGGAAAACGATTCGATGAAATATGCGCATACTTTAGTTCTTCTTGACACTTTTCTACCAGCTTTAGGAAATTCGCTGAATAACGATCGAACGCACCCAGGACATCACCTCTTTGCCAGTCCATCAACACGAGTAGTAAGGGATAGCTGCCAATTCCTGGGGTTGCAGCAAACGCCTCTATAAGAAATATCATACTGAAAATATAATTTAATAAACATTTCTAATTTTTGTGAATATAACATAATTAAAACCTAAAAACAAAAAAAATAAGGTTAAGGAACTAGTGCCTTCGTTCACAAAACGAATTAATATAATGCTTGGAGTGACCAATTGCATTTGCCACATTCTTAATGATCGAAACTGTGCGAAAGTATGCAAAAAATTGTCGATTTGGGTTGAATCTGTACATCGATGATAAAGGTATGTCAAAATTCGTTGCTTTATTCCTGTAAAATTCTCAAATTTCACATCTTAGTAACAAGTGCTATTAGATCAACAACTGAGTTTTATGAACATTTAAGACAGATCTGCCAGAGTACTAGTCTAAAAGACTTCCACCTACTAAAAAAGGATGTATGGTGGACTTAATGGAATTCGTATTTTACCAAAGAAAACAGAACTGTATAGTAGCTTCAATCTTATAATTTGACAAGAATTTGATAAAGTAACCAAATAAAACTGCTATTTGATAGAAAATAATAAACATTTAATTATCTTAAGATTCAAAAGGCATTAATTAAAAAAATAAAAACCAACCGCTAAGCACAACATCTGTGGTAGGACTATCCGGACTTTTCTCGGCTGATATTACCAGGTCCTCATCGTCAGCGAATAAATATATAAAAATCAGGCAAATTAAATTCGAAAATTAGATAAAGTTATCATCAATAAAAAAGGATCTCAGAATAAACATCTTTAATTCTTTCCACACTTATTCTCCGATTACTACCACAG